>JAXGGA010001353.1:0-156459 GCA_038373865.1 Uloborus plumipes | reverse complement strand
ATGCCACAGCATTTCAGAAATGAAATAAAGTATGACTGAATTTCAGTATTTATGTTTTTAAATAACTCTTAAATACATTTTGGATGTCCCCCCCTCCAAGAAGGGTGTCATCCGGCTCAAATGCACCCTAGCGAGACTAATGTGTTTCAAGAATTAAATATGTTTTAAAATGTGACGGAAAATTCAGAATTGTTTCCATTTTTTTCATTAACTTTTAAATCCATTTTAATGTCACATTCCAGAGGGGTGTCACCCGGCTCGACCGCCCCTTCCCACCGATGGTGCTACTAGATTTGCTGAATTAACTGTAATTTGAAATATTGGAGACATTTTTGAGAATTGAAGTATTTATATTTTGTATAAAATCAAAAATCCATTTCAGGTGTAACCCCCATCCCTCAAGGTGTATTCAGGGATCCCCCCGGGTGACTCCGGTGCGGACAGCTACCTCCCTTGTCCTCCAGTAGTGACCCTACTGCTTAATTATAATCTAAAATGACCAGGATTTTAGTATTTATATTTTCTGAAACTCTAAAATGCGTTATGGGTAGGGTTGCCAGACGTCCCGGATTTCCCGTTTTTTGAAATATTGTCCCGCTTCCCGGAGAACCTTGATACGGGACGGCTAAGTCCCGTATTCTGGCTAGAAGCAGCATTTTACGAAACGAAACATTATTTTCAGAAAAAAAATGAAGTAAAACAAAAAATGTGAAAAGTGTGATAAGAAAATTGATTGAATTATAATATGTTCCTGTTCTGAAGTAATGTTAGTGTTCTATTTATTTATAGTAGAAATTATTGTGACAATCATTCAACAAACGTTTATTGTAAAAGTGGTGTATCTCCTTGTAAATGATTTTACTATGCCTTATTATATAAAGAGCCCTTCTCAAATTTTCAATTATAAAAAAAAAAAAATATGTGTTCAGCTACTATTAGTCACTAGATTTTTTTTTTTTTTTTTGAATCAATCAATTTCAATTTTTTGAAATTTGCTTCGCCTTGCTTTTATACTAAAAGGTGTTTCTAAATGTTATTCCATTTAGCAAACAAATACGCGAAAAAACATGAAGATGCATAATTTTTACAATGAGCGGCAGAAATATAAATTACAGTAAGTTTTATGGCATCCTAAAGACCATCAAAACTTAGAAAGAATTATTACAGCAGTAAAATCTAGTAGCAAACATGATTTAAAAAAAAAAAGGAATTTTCCGAGGTTATATAAGAATAATTATCATGTTATAATATTGACAAAATTGTAGTTTTTCTCCAAAAGATATTGAATACTGATTTTTTTTTATTTGTTTTAGGTTAACTTCTTCAAGTGAGTTCAAGTAGTAAGGTTTAATTCTATGTCTACTCAATTGTAATCAAAATTTTTTTTAATAACTCATTAAAATTATTTTGTGTTCAAATTTCCCCATTGGTACGTCTAGCTTTTTGAAAAAGAGAGTACATACTAAGCATTAGTCGTAAGTAGAAGCGACTATTATATCTTTCACGCCAAGACAGGCCAGTCATTTGGGACATCAGGACGGGTGGTCAATGGCCTCCCCCCTGGTTTTGCAAATTAATGTATTTACACATAAGTAGGCGTGGCTTTTGCTTTTTTTGGTATAATTTACATTGAAATTTGGTATAATTTCCTCCCCCCCCCCCAACCAGCAAAATTTGGAATGATGGGCCTGCGCACAGTGGAGTATTTGACTGAAAATCCTGGCCAAAACTATTTTGGAATTTTCGCTCTTCTAAGGGAATATCCTTCTGTGCGTTTGGGCGTTGTACAGCAAAGCTACCCAGCGTACAGCTATGAAACTTGGTCAACAAAGTGTCTAAAAGGTCAGATGTTGTAACTTGAAGCTCGATTTTTAAAATTCAATTTAGAAAAAAAGTTATTTAATGTTTTATCCATGGTTTTGAATTTTGCGAGTTTACGACCGTAAAAAGGTTTCTAGTGAACATAGGAAGAAAAAAAAAAATACATCACCATTTGGAGCAATTCAATTTCCTTAAAAGTCAAAATTGTTTGAAGTTCTAACGTAATATACCGAATTTTCAGGAATTTTCAAAGATAGGTCACTTTTTCGACGCTTTTCAATTAATCAATCACTGTAAATTAAAATTCCTGCATCCGAGGATCTAATGGTGTTATTGCTCTGAAACTTTACAAGGATACAATTTAAACATTTCACCTTCATTTAAAGCAAAAACGGTGAAGTTATCTTGCTTCATTGATTTTTAGTGATTTTTTTTCAAAGAGCTTAAAGAAAAATTTTCACAGTGTTTTGCCATGGTTCACGTTTGTTCCACGAGGAATTGTTTGAAGCGAAAGCTAATAAGAAACCGTATTTTATTCGATGTATTTTTTCCTTTGACGGAAGGTAATTAGTACATTGCCTCCTCTCCCCTCCCCTCCCAAAAAAGTAGTTCAACAATACCAGTATTCTGTCAAAAACATTACTTAAATATGAGGGGAAAATTTTGATTATAATTTCTACTTGACCTGACAAATTAACCTTGAACAAAAGAAAAAAAAAAGGCCACAGGAATTGCAGGCTAATATTTTGATGTTTTAATGAATCCTTTTTCATTGCAAAAATAATTCTTTTCTAATATTACAAAGAGGAAGGGTGATTTTGTATCTTAAATAACCTCCGAAACCACGCACCTATTTGAAAAACATTTTCAGCATATGAATGGTACATTCTCAGGGAGTAACAAAGGCTATAGTTCGAAAAGATTCGTTAAACCGTTCCTTTTTTATTTCAACTCAAAGCAATTTTTACATAAATCGCCAAAGATAAAGGAAAATTACCTACACATATTAATGTTATATAGCACTAGAAACCGAAAATTTTTCTGCTTCTCCTCAGTGGAGTTTTTGACCCAAAACTCTGCAAATACATAACTTTTTCGTCTAAATTTTTAGACGGACACTTATTAATTATCTCGTACAATGATTTGTTTGTGATTTCTATAAACTTCCTAGAAGATCCTGAAAGAAAAACGAACATGTACAAACCCAAAAGAAAAAACGTAAATTTACTTCATCTAGTTTAAACCTATTTTAAGAAAAATGGGGCAAAAAGGGGCAACTTTTTTCTTCAATTACGTTTTAAGGGAACCTTAAGCTTTATTTTGATACCTGAACTTGCGTCCGGAAATGCCCGGAACCCATATAAAAACCTTTCTTTTTAAAAAATTTACTGAAAATAGAGCGATTTTTTTAAAGTTGTGTAAAACACTATTAAAAAAATATTTCCCGAAGCAAATTCTACATGGATTGCACATCATATTAAAGTACATACCTTCGTCTTCCATATTCATTAGTATTTTTTATATAATTTCGAAATAAGCCACCGAATACAGCGCATTGAATGTAAGCAACAAACGAAGCTTCCAGGAAAACAGCCGCGCAGATTCCACATCGACTGTGTTTGAAGCATTTGTATGGGTCTTAATAAAAGGGGAAGGGGTTTTATGTTGCATATTATGACGTAGTGTCTTATCAGTTGTCCGAAAACAAATAGAAATGTGAGATTGACCATACTTTACATTTTCGACTTTTGGTCAGAATTTTCACTCAAATACTCCACTGTGCTGCGTCAGGAAAAAGGGGGTTAACAACAGGGAAATACGAAATTTCACAATGATTAGTGGAAAACCTTTCCCCACCAATATTCATGACGAAAAATAGCTGCAATGGTAAAAAAGGAAGTTTTTATTCGTATGATCATTGTGTATTTTTTTCTTCATTTATATTTGTAAGAAACGTTTAATATCAAATTTAAGGTTGCAAAAATTCAACCTTGAGACTTCATCTCTCAATCTCCCCCCCCCTCAAGAGCCTGTCCCGTATTTACAGTTCTTAAATATGGCAACCCTGGTTACGGGTGCCTCCAGTCCCCCTCTAGAAGGGTGTTTACCGCATAAATGCCACGTAGGGGAAAGTGGTAATGAATGGGCCATTGTGATGAATGGGCCACTAACAAAATATGAAAAAGTATTTGCGTGAATTTTTTTTTGATACCACCAATAGATGTAGCTATGTGTTCTACTAAACTCATCCAATTTTCATTCGTTTGCTCTGAACCATTTTCAAATTAAAGGGGCATGGTCAAGAATCTGACTGAAAAGTAAGTTTTTCCCTTTTTAGTAAAACATTTCCTAGCTAAAATGTACCAAGTATTTCACTGCATACATATGTATAAGCTAGTCTTTCCATATCTATAAACTAATCTTAAGATGTATTTTGATGTTATCTAAATTCAATATACTCAAAACACCTAAATGTATTCAAAAAGTATTGGTGGGGCTGAATGGGCCACTATGTCATGGTAATGAATGGGCCACCTAAATATTGTTTTTCTTCCTTTTTTTTTTGGATTTTCGCATTAATATGAAACACAACTGACTGTTATAGATAAAGATTACTGTCGTCAAAATAGGTTTGTAGTAACTTCTAAATATAATTTGCAGATCTATATTATATTCCTATAGTACAATAGACCTCTAATCGCAGTGCATGGCTTAAAAAAGCCACCCTCTCTCCTTCATATTATATTCCTCACAGTACAATTTCATTTTCTTTTTTGGTAACTTAAGTTAGATATTTCTGATTCCCGATGTCAAGTAAATTTTTTTAAAAAATGTCAATTTTGACAAGTTTGAAAATGAAGATGAAGTTTTTGAAAGTTATTTTTAATATTAGTTTTGAAACATATAAATTTTGTTAAATCATAGTGTGTATTATCTGTTATTTTTTTAAATATATTTGATGTTATTTATTTCTTACAATCTCATCATTTAGTCATTTTTCTGCTACAATTGGTATGCATCAGTTTTAATTGCATCAGTTTTAATGTTTATATAATTTTAAATCAGTATGATTTTGTATCATCATGTCAAGTGCCACATTTATTTCGTCATATTCAGCAAATAAAAGATTAAATCCACATGTTTTCATTGAATTCATTTAGTGGCCCATTCATTACCTTCGATGGCCCATTCAACCCCATAGGTGGGGTTGAATGGGCCAAATTTCAAAATTTTTATTTTCCATTATAATTCATTATAGACAGGTGCTAATCCAACTTTTATGACTTTTTTAGATAGCCAGATAAGTAAAGTAACTAAAACAGCAATTTAGAGTTAAAACAAAGTGTTAGAAAAAATTACAAAAATTCAAAACCAAAAAGTGGCCCATTCATTACCACTCTCCCCTAATTGTGCTACAGTTTTTGAAGGAATAAAATAGATTATTCATTTTGGATAAAAAAAATTCAGAATTGTAGTGTCTATATTTTTCTTTAATTCTTAAAACCATTTCAATGTCACACCTCCTAGGGGTGACACCCGACTAAAAATCACCCCCCTCCCCCTCAATAGTGATGCTTCTGCGTTCTGTAGAGTAAACACATTTTTTTTCCTTTTCTTTTTTCTTTCTTTTCAACTTTTTTTGGTCCGCTACGGGTGTCACCCCCCAGATGTGTGACACCCGGGGCGGACCGCCTCCCACGCCCACCGTAGCGACGCTACTGCTAGCAAGTACAGCAATTTATTATTATTTTATCTTTGTTAAACTTTAATGGCCTGTTCAAAAACATTTTTGGCCAACAGTGAATATTCATGCTGGCTACGTCTCTGAAATAGCTTCTTCTGAAACATCTGTTACTGATCTGATATATATACATATATATATATATATATATATATATATATATATAATTCTGATATATATATATATATATATATATATATATTGTTACAAATCTTGCAAATAGTTGTTGTTTTTCCTGCCTTGCATCATTTTCATTAGTTTTGGTTTTATCTGACGTCATGTTGCAAAAGTATCTGAAGATATCCCCTTCATCACTTGTATACCGGCCTTGTAACGTTTTGTAGTTTTTACACTTGCCCTATATTTAATAAGCGTGAAGACATTTTCGCGTGGTTTTTCTTTTTATACTAGAAGTTTCGTGAATGGATTGTTCAAATTATGAATGAATCGGAACACTCCGGATTTCGCTAGAACGTAGTAGAGGTTTCCTTGAGAGTATAAATAGCTGGCCTTGAACACAGTTAGTTCTTTTCAGATTTGATTTCTGGAGACGCGTTTTCATTCGCTTGGGCGAATGGTTGTTTTTGCAATTGCTTAATTACTGTTCACGTTAGATACGTGGTGCTGAGTTACTGTTGAGAGTACAGTGTACTGTTAGCTACCTAATTGCTGGATGTTTAGCAATTGTTTCCTGCTCCTATTGTAAATAGTGTACATACTTGTAAATAAATTTATAGTTACTTCCTCAAGATTGGAATGCTCATTTAAAGAAAGTTGAAGGTGCTACGGACTCGTTACAATATATATATATATATATAATTCTGATATATATATATATATACATACATATATATATATATATATATATATATATATATATATATATATATATATATATATATATATATATATATATATATATATATATATATATATATATATATATATATATATATACAGGGTGAGTTTGATCGAATCTGCCATACGAAAAGGGGGGATAGAAGAGCCCAAGTGGAGTATAGAACCACCCATTAGCTGTGTCAATTCTTAACCGTAACCGAGTAATATTATAATTAAGAAAAATTCGCAAAAAAAAAAACAAAATTTTGAGAAAAAGACCAATTTCTGAACTTCCTGTCGGACCTACATACAAAATAAGTACATATTTGGAAAGAGCAGACAAAATCCTTTAAAATGACACTCTTTTCATCAAGATAGTCGCACTTCACAGTGAGTTACAAGCTTTCAAGCACTGGAAACACTCAAAAATGAAATTTCATCAAACTTTTCAGTCAAAAATTTCAGAAACAACCGTATGAGCTACAACCGGTCAAATGCGCCAAAAACTTTCCCATTTCACTAGCTTTCAGATGATACAACAGAAATCATATTGGGCTTCAAGTTCAGCAGATATTCTGACTTTTGTTTGAATCAGTATGAAAATCGCCCTTTGTCAGAATAGGGAAACCAGCAAAAAGTCTGACTTTTATGTTCTAAATTTTCTATTTCATGTAAGTGTACTGTTTTGTTTATTCAAGAAAAGGAAAATTTTATTTCTAAATATTAAATTGTAACACTTTATTAAGTTAATAATCACAACAGAAGATAACAACACGTAGAAACAAAGGAAGCATTACTTTAACGCGATTTTCACAAAGAAAAATTCAAAATTAAATGAGTTACACTAACGTCTATGAGTACATTTACATATAAAAAATCCATTTACATATAAAAAATTTCCCAGAGCTACTGAAATTATCATCCCCCACACCGGATAGATGCCCTTGGCCTTTTAAGAGCAAAAACTACCGTCGCTCTCAATAAAATTTCATTTCTCATTTTTGCTACTGCTCCATCAAGCCAAATGCGCAAGTCCTGCAAACTGGTTGCATCTGGGCAGTAAACTGCTTGTTTCAAGAATCCCCAAACAAAGAAGTTCACTGGCGTCAGGTCTGGTGATCTAGGTGGCCAAAGAATAGGGCCCAAATGACAGGATGAATGGACTCAATGAAATGAAATTTCATAGAGAGCGACGGTAGTTCGCGCTCTTAAAAGGCCAAGGGCATTTATCCGGTGTGGGGGATGATAATTCCTGTAGCTCTGGGAAATTTTGAGGATTGCTTACATGTAAATGCACTCATAGATGTTAGTGTAACTCATTTAATTTTGATTTTTTTTTGTGAAAAGCGCTTTAAAGTAATGCTGCCTTTGTTTCTACGTGTTGTTATCTTCTCTCGTGATTATTAATTTAATAAAGTGTTACAATTTAATATTTAGAAATAAAATTTTCCTTTTCTTGCATAAATAAACCAGTACACTTACATGAAATAGGAAATTTAGAACATAAAAGTCTGACTTTTTGCTGGTTTCCATATTGTAACGAGTCCGTAGCACCTTCAACTTTCTTTAAATGAGCATTCCAATCTTGAGGAAGTAACTATAAATTTATTTACAAGTATGTACACTATTTACAATAGGAGCAGGAAACGATTGCTAAACATCCAGCAATTAGGTAGCAAACAGTACACTGTACTCTCAACAGTAACTCAGCACCACGTATCTAACGTGAACAGTAATCAAGCAATTACAAAAGCAAAACAACCATTCGCCCAAGCGAATGAAAACAAGTCTCCGGAAATCAAATCTGAAAAGAACTAACTGACTGTGTTCAAGGCCAGCTATTTATACTCTCAAGGAAACCTCGACAACGTTCTAGCAAAATCCGGAGTGTTCCAATTCATTCATAACTTAAACAATCCATTCAGAAACTTCTAGTATAAAAAGAAAAACCACGCGAAAATGTCTTCACGCTTATTAAATGTATGTCAAGTGTAAAAACTACAAAACGTTACAAGGCCGGTATGCAAGTGATAAAGGTGATATCTTCAGATACTTTTGCAACATGACGTCAGATAAAACCAAAACTAATGAAAATGATACAAGGCAGGAAAAACAACAACTATTTACAGGATTTGTAACAATATTCTGACAAAGGGCGATTTTCATACTGTTTCAAACAAAAGCCAGAATATCTGCTGAACTTGAAGCCCAATATGATTTTCTGTTGTATCATCTGAAAGCTAGTGAAAGGGGAAAGTTTTTGGTGCATTTGACCGGTTGTAGCTCATACGGTTGTTTCTGAAATTTTTGACTGAAAAGTTTGATGAAATTTCATTTTTGAGTGTTTCCAGTGTTTGAAAGCTTGTAACTCACTGTGAAGTGCGACTATCTTGATGAAAAAAGTGTCATTTTAAAGGATTTTGTCTGTTCTTTCCAAATATGTACTTATTTCGTATGTAGGTCCTACAGGAAGTTCAGAAATTGGTCTTTTTCTCAAAATTTTGGTTTTTTTTTTGCGAATTTTTCTTAATTATAATATTACTCGGTTACGGTTAAGAATTGACACCGCTAATGCGTGGTTCTATACTCCGCTTGGGCTCTTCTATCACCCCTTTTCGTATGGCAGATTCGATCAAACTCACCCTGTATATATATATATATATATATATATATATATATATATATATATATATACAGGGTGTCCACTCCAATCGTGGACCAATAGCTAATTTCTAAACCGTTAGAGATAAGCATAGAGTTTCTTTAGGAAAAAATATCCAAATTACGAAAGGAATTTTAGGTCTATTCAATGTTTTTCAAAAAATCAAATTTTGAAAGAGTTACGAAATTTAGATTTTTATACAGCCCCCCAGTCCTATCAATCATGTTTAGTAAAACATTCTTGACACTGTAACGTTTAAAACTAAAACAAAATCACTCTTCTACCACAAAAATTGACCGAGTTATGACGTTTTGAAAAATCAAGATTTTGAAGGATTTCGCATACGGTCCCTAAGCGATCTCTCGATGACGTCATGAAATAATGCAAAATCTTGATTTTTCAAAACGTCATAACTCGGTCAATTTTTGTGGTAGAGGAGTGATTTTTTTTTAGTTTTAAGCGTTACAGTGTCAAGAATGTTTTACTAAATATGATTGATAGGACTGGGGGGCTGTATAAAAATTTAAATTTCGTAACTCTTTCAAAATTTGATTTTTTGAAAAACATTGAATAGACCCAAAATTCCTTTCACAATTTGGAGATTTTTTCCTAAATAAACTATATGCGTATCTCTAACGGTTTAGAAATTAGCTATTGGTCCACGATTGGAGTGGACACCCTGTATATATAATTCTGATATATCTTAATATATAAAAATTACGTGTCCCTGTGTTTGTGGCCAATGGACTCCTCATCTACTGAACCGATTTTAACCAAATTTTACACGCAGTTTCAGTTTGGTCCAACTTAAATGATAGGATAGTTTTTATCTCAATTTAGGACCGCAATAAATTTGTTGTTGCAAATTATGTATTTAGCTACCAGCTTTCCCAGGTAGCACAAACCATCGGGTTTACGTTGGGGAAAGGTTGAAAATGCATCGCAACGGTTGGATTAACGTTCGGTTGGAAATCGGTTCTTTTTATAACACTTATCCGATCAACTTAAATGATAGGATAGTTTTTATCTCAATTTAGGACCGCAATAAATTTGTTGTTGCAAATTATGTATTTAGCTACCAGCTTTCCCAGGTAGCACAAACCATCGGGTTTACGTTGGGGAAAGGTTGAAAATGCATCGCAACGGTTGGATTAACGTTCGGTTGGAAATCGGTTCTTTTTATAACACTTATCCGATCAACTTAAATGATAGGATAGTTTTTATCTCAATTTAGGACCGCAATAAATTTTGTTGTTGCAAATTATGTATTTAGCTACCAGCTTTCCCAGGTAGCACAAACCATCGGGTTTACGTTGGGGAAAGGTTGAAAATGCATCGCAACGGTTGGATTAACGTTCGGTTGGAAATCGGTTCTTTTTATAACACTTATCCGATCATTCGAATGATCGGATGAGCGTTTAAAAGGAACTGATTTCCAACCGAACGTTAATCTAACCTGTTTCCAACTTTCAAACCTGTTTCACCTTCACGCCCAACTTGCTACAAGCTCGTTGCTGATTTGTTAGTGGGTGACGCATGCTTAATGGAAGTCTGTAGAGGGCTCTGTGGGGGTGAGGGATGCGCAGTAGAGCCATTTATTTTCATTCCAATGACAGAATATCTCCGGATCACACGTGCTTGCCGTAGCTCGAAACGAGTGCTCAATCTTCGCTGTGCGTTTTTAATCTCCCAAAGTAAGTGAAGAACTTTATGAATGCTTTGAATTTCATGATTTTCCTTTGTTTAGAATAGGTACTTTTGAGTGTTGTGTGATGGTTTTTTAATTGGTTATCTTGTTCTTTAGTATATTATATGCTGTATGTACGGTGATGAAATTTTCACGATTTGGTCCTATTTATTTCTTTTTGACTATTTCAATATCCTTTATTTTTACTCACCATTGCTTGGAATTTAGTGTCCGTGATTTGAATAATTTTCCTCCTCATTGTTCTGTCTTTGATTTAGCAAAAAGCAAAGGAGCTTGCTACTCTTCTTTTAAAGTATAGTTCTAATTATATAAGTTTCACATGTGTTGCATAGAAATAAAACAGTATTTTTTAATGATTGTTTTCTTGTTGAAAATAACATTGGAACTCCTTTCCAACAAAAAAATTAAGCTGAAAAAAAAAAAAAAAATGCTTAGTTGTGCATTTTTTACAATATTCAGAATTAACCAACTCCATTTCGCATCATTAACTTGTTTTGAAGATATAGCTGAATCCTTGTGGTTTTTTTAAAGCGAATATTATTTAATTTTACAAACTTTTATATTTTCTGTGTTTTTTTAATATTATATTTGTATGTCAGCTGCTCTACTGCTCTATATCCATGGATCTGCGATTTCACACTGGCGATTAAAAAAGAAGAAAAAAGACTAGTTGGGTTATTTTTAATGGCAGGATTTTATATTCTGTCTTAAGAATATTCTTGCTGGTGTCGAATATTTCCTGAAATGAAAAGAAAAACAGATACGAGACATAATTATTCAAAAGAGGAGAAAAAAAGGTAAAAGTTTCGTTGTAAATCAATATTTAAATTTTTTGTGTTCATGTGTATAAATTTATGTTGAAATAATACCCGAAAATGTTGGTTATCCGTTTTTATTTACATCGGAATAACGTTTGGAATTGATTAGTTCACTGTTGTTTTTACATTAGAACAACGTTAGAAAAGCGTTCAGATAACGTTGGAAACCAACCGTTGTATAACCGTTTTCCGACGGTGCATATTAACGTACGTTCTAACGTAAGAGAAAGAGACCGACGTTGGTCTAACGTAAGGTTACAACGTTGGCCCAACGCTCGTGTGCTAGCTGGGTTTCTGTGTTTTTGGCTAAGCCTTTTTTGACACCTCCATGGCTGAGCGACATAAAGCACACGTTCTGGCAGCTTCTGGAGCGCAGTAAACAAGTAATTTACGTGTCCCTGTGTTTGTGTCCAATGGACTCCTCAGCTACTGAACCAATTTTAACCAAATTTTGCACGCAGTTTCAGTTAGGTCCAACTTAAATGATAGGATAGTTTTTATCTCAATTTAGGGCCGCAATATATTTTTTATTGCAAATTATCTATTTAGCTACCAGCTTTTCTGTATTCTTGGCTAAAATTCTTTAAACATACCCGGAATTCCACCACATAATCTGCTGTTAAAACTTGGTTCACCCATAGTTCTTCTACGTAATTTAAATCCGCCGGGATTGTGCAATAGTACGCGTATAGTTATCAAAAAAATCACCGGGAACATTATTGAGGCAATCATTTTGACTAGCAAGTTTAAAGATGAAGTAGTTCTGTTGCCACGTGTCCCAATGACACCGTCAGAATCTTCAATACAATTCAAAAGGCTACAGTTTCCCATTCGTTTAGCTTTCGCCATGTCCATTAATAAGTCCCAAGGACAAACAATGTCAATTTGCGGTTTAGATTTAGAAAATCCATGTTTTTCCCATGGGCAACTATAGGTCACTTGCCCACGTGTGGGAAAACCGTCCAATCTATTTTTGTTTACAAGAGACAGATTAACAAAGAATATTGTGCCCCGATTAGTGTTGAGTTAAACTGAAATTAAAAATGCTTATAATTCAAAAAATAACAAATAATATTGGTTAATTATCTACCCTACCTACATTATTAAAAAATAAAATGTTACAATAGCAATTAGAAAATTTTCAATTAACTCAATTGATACAAGCTTGAATATAATATTTCTAAGTACTAAAATGCTACATTTTTGGTTGTTTTTTTGTTTCTAGCAAACTTACGAAATTTTTGTTCGATTGTTTTCATATTTTGACCTCAAATTCATATTTATATAAAGTTGATCTCTATAACGGTAATAAAGTTTTTCGTTTCTATTGAAACATTATAGTTTAACCCATACCTTAGCCACAGCAACGCGTGGCCGGGTCAGCTAGTATATATATATATATATATATATATATATATATATATATCAGAGACGTGCCGTCTGGGTAGGCAAGGTAGGCAGTGCCTACCCATGAAGAAAACATACTAATTTTTTGATTTCATTAAATGACATAAAATGCGCTGATCTGGAAATAATAAGGCATTAAACAGCGAATATGGCAGAAAAAACCCCGGAAATGTTCATTTTTCTTCCTTAAAAAGCACCGACTATCGCTGCTTTTCAACCACTGTATCTATACTATGCGTAGCACTAGGAAGTACACGTGCCGCGCACTTTTCTCTCCTAATGTTCGAAAAGCGGCGACGAAAGGCTGTCAGAAAAGTGCCTTTGCGGTTTCTTCTGTTCTCCGCCGAAACTTGACTGCGTCATGCGCAGAACTGTGCCTTAGAGTCTGGCGTTTCTACGGTCTAGACTAGAGATGCAAAGAGTGGAAAAAAACCCAGTTTATTCCCGGGAAAAAACCGGGTTTTTTGGGAAGGGAATTTTGAAAATTCCCGGTAGTCGTTCTGGGAATTTTCAAAGTGTTAAAAAATTCTACTTTTAAAATTTTTAATTATTACCCTATTTAGATACATTCAAAAGATATTTCCTATAGTTATGTTTTGCAGTATATGGAATTGCTTGTCAGAAAATTATTTCAAAATAATAAGTGAAAGAGGCCATCCTATCTTGAGTTTGTTTTGTCACGGGGTATAATTTCAAATTGAGATTGCTTCTACGCGTGTTAATTGATGTTTTTTTTTTAAATAAAATGTTTAGTATTTAATGAAACTAACATAACTTTTTTTTTAGATAACTAACACAAAAGTTTTTTCAATGTTTTTTTCAGCATATTTTTTTTCTCTCTCTCTCTTTTTTAAGAGCTCCAAAGGTAGTGACACTTAATAACAGTACTGTTTTGAAAGTTGTTGCAGTTTTAACTCAAATAATGACGAAGTCTTTATATAGTAACTCATACATTAGGCATAACAACTATGTAGAAAATTACTATCTTTGTTTACAGTCATAATTCCCAATGTTCCCCAAAATTCCGGGTTTATTCCCCGAAATTCCCGGGTTTTTTCCCGGCTCTCAAAAACTGCGGGTTTTTTGCATCTCTAGTCTAGACGTCTTGATACCGTCTTTTGTACAGTACTGTTGAATGCTTACAGTTTGCTATCTCCATTGTCGTGTTTTCTTTTTTATCAAATACAGTAATTTTCAATTGTTTTAGGGTTTTTTTGTATCCCGTTTTTTCGTAGGATTAAGTTGAAACTGTATCCAATATGGAAATGAGATATATAAGTTATATACATATATGCAGGCGAATATTCCTGCATATATGTATATAATATGTATTGTAAGTAAACATCTTTCATATCATATTATTTTATTGCTTTTTACATTTTATGCGTTTTTAAAGACCTATATTATTCCACAAATCTTCGCATCTGCCTACCCTAGGCATTCATTGACGGCACGTGCCTGATATATATATATATATATATATATATATATATATATATGCTTCCATCTGAAAAAGGGGAGTTAGGTTTTGGATGCGCACTACCCGATGCCTTTAGCTTTTGTTCGTTTACTACTTCCTCGTTGCTTTCCCCCCTATTTCGAGAAAGTCCGAAGAGACTTGGCGCGTGCGCAGATGCGGCGGAGGTCGTAGGAAAAAATTGTAGACAGTTATATATATATATATATATATATATATATATATATATATATATATATATATATATATATATATATTAGGGATACACCGATTAATCGGCCATAATCGGCCACCCTGCCGATTATTAATAATCGGCAGAATCTTGCCGATTAATCGGCGAAAAAATATTTTTGTTAATATTACTTTTCAAAGTATACTTTCACCAAGAATCTATGATAAACAGTTGTATTAACAGTAAATAAATGTAATTTTCTGGAATAACATGCAGTATAAAAGTGAACCGAGTGAAAACAAAATAAATATTTCGTATAAGGCGTAAAACTGATTGGAATATTAAAAGAAAACCGTTTGTTAAATTCCTGAACTTTTCAATTGGAATACGAAAACATAAATATCTCATTTCATTTATAATCAGTCAGATGTTAAAAAAAAATACTTGAGGATGCTTGAACAAGAAACTACGATAGATAAATTTATAAATAAGAAATGAATAATTTTCAGCAAGCACAAGTATAACATGTAGTACAAAAGTGTAGTGTAGTAAGTAAAAAAAAAAAAAAAACAATTCAAAGAATGAAATACGAAATAACAATGTAATAATAATAAAATAATAATAATAATAGTCCTCTCAGTTGGTAGTCATAGAAAAAAAAAAAAAAACGAAACACTCGCTCATATTCGAAGACTATTAACACTAGAGACACGTGTAATATATTATTTTTTCTGGAATAATGTGCTCTATAAATTTCTATTGGTAAATTGTTGTTAAGGGGTCGTCTTCATATAAAAATCGGCATCAACTTTGAAATTTTCTATGTAAACCCCTCTTTTTTATCGCATATTTGTGATCAGCAACATCATTTAACTTTGTATACCAAATCGTTTTAAATTTGCTCCATCCGTTGCTTCACAATTGAACTGAGAAAAAACCGTCCCGTAATGTTAAAAATATTTTTGATACTTGGGCATATAATACCTAAACCACGATAGGTACGGCAAAGTTTGTTTTTTTATATCAAAGTATGAACCAACCCAATAATAAAAACTTCATTGACTTCCTCTCACATAAAATTTTGAATTTTTTATGAATTTTGAAATTAATATTTGAAAAAATGATGATCTGGAACCATATAATATTTTGATGGAGAAACAATCTAGATGGGGTTTCAAAGGAGAATCCAAAATGGGAGCTCAAATTATCTAGTAGTTTTTGAGATATGCTAAAAGAACCATTTTTAGGGACCATATACAACTGTGTAAACTGAAACAAAAGCAGGGAATTTCTATGCAAAGAAAGAGGAACATGCTCAGCGTTTTTATATAGTATTTAGTTTTCAACAGTTAAAATATGTTGAAAGCGAAACGCTAATAAAACTGCTGAGTATATTTTAAAACTGGTAGACAATCCAATTTTTTGTCCATTAATCAGAAGTCTGCATTCATGCAACATGTAGCAATTCAGAAAACTTTTTACGTGGACACTTGATTTTCATGGAAAACTGTGGTGTCTCGGAAGGTTATTTGGAATAATTTGTAACGATTAGACGTTTTTTTAAATTCTGAGCAACGGTTTTAACATTTTTGCCAATCCTAATACAGTAGTTTATATAAATACAAGAGGTTACTTTTAAGTTGTAACCTCTCTCCAAAAGGTGTGCTGCGACGGTTAGGGCGTAGCTAAAAGTATGCATCTATCTTTGTTTAATTAAAAATACAGAATGTTGCATTTTTCCCTTGAACTCTACACAGTAGAGTTTTGTCTTCCAAGTTTCGAAAAATATTACAGTAGAGAACCAATTATCCGGGATGTTTGGGACCACAGCTATCCCGGATAACTGAATTTCCCGGTTTTCTGGATCGCTATGAAGCGATATTTGCCAATTGTTTATAAAACCCAAGTTACTATAACAAATAGTAATGCATCTCAATATCTGAAGAGAAAACGATCCAGAAGGGCTTATATATATTACAATATTAAAAATTTCTGAGCTATATGCCACTTATATGGTATTTATGAAGAAACCGTTCATATGCATTTAAGTATTTCAAAAGAAAAAAAAAGCCTCTTCATTTTTTAGAAATTGCCGAAAATTCGTATTTTAAAAAGTGGGGGGAAAATTGACAAAATGTTGCCGGTTTTCTGGTTTCCCGGTATTTTGGTTCCCGGATAAAAGGTTCTGTACTGTATAACTTTAACAAAACCCGAGAATTTTTAATTAATTACGAAAAGCAAACGTATTATTGCGAATAGCTTTAGGTAATTCAATCGAAAAAGTATGATTTGTCTACTCTCTGTAAATTTCGACCTTGAAAGTAGCTTTTTAAATGTGGTGGTGGTCCCTAAATCTTTGGTTGGTCATAACTTTTGTTCTACTGGTCCTAAAGTGATGCCGCTTGGTATCCAGCATACTTTTGGCCCTCCGCACCTAATTATGCAACTATTTGAATTTATTGTAACTATTTTTTTTTTGTATGTTTCTATTTGAAAATTCAGACTTTGAGTTCATTTCACTTTGTATATAGCCCCTTATCAAAATTTTACTCACATAGTTTAAAAGAAGACTTGAATCCATGTCAGAAGACACCTTTCTTTTGTTCTTGGCAAGTATAGCAGCCGAATAATTCAGAGTGTTTCGTTTTTTTTTTTCTATGACTGTACAAATGATTTAATAATTTAATATTCCTATTTTGAATAAATACAAACATTTTGACAATGGTGCAGCATTTTTCATGTGTCGATACTTTTCTACTTAGCTCTTAATGCTTTTAGATCACCTCTAAATTTCAAAGAATAAAAGACTTGATATAAATAGCAACTTATAACTGAAAAATTAATTTGAACTAAGAACATCACTCCTAAATTAAAGAGTTCACCACAGCTTCCCCCTAATTTTTTAAAAATAATTTTCATGTCTAGACTCTTAATACAATTTTATTCACAAAAATATGATAATTGGTTCAAAGAAATTTGCTAAAATTTTGAAATTATGTATTTTGAAAAAATTGAAAAAATGGAGAAAAGCAAATCTTCTCTCAGGAATAAATAAGTTGAAATTTCGGAAATCGGAATTGCAAAAGAAATTGGAAAAAACAGTGAGGGTGAAATTTATAGTATTAAAAATAATAATCCTAATCATTAATCGGCTCTACCGATTAATCCGCCGATTATCATTAGCCGATTAATCGGTAATCGGTAATCGGCCAATTTGCTTACCGGTGCATCCCTAATATATATATATATATATATATATATATATATATATATATAATCAAAAAAAAAATACATATGTGTGTGTGTGTGTGTGTGTGTGTGTGTGTATTCGATAGTTTGGTTGTTACATGAGTATTTTGAGTGTGCGAAATGCAAACTGTCTCCATCAAGTTAATTTTACCTTGAAGCGATTGCTTTACGAAAGACTCGATAGTAGACATAAGGATTGGCGGGTTTCCTTTTACTCGCTTTTGACGGCTTTACCAATAATGCCGAGGCGCTTAAAGCAAACCAACCAGCGTTTTCTTTTCTTGAACAACTTTTCGGTAAAAACTCAAAAAAAAAAAAAAAAAAAAAAAAAAAAACAACGTAAACTAGGAAATACATATTAACATATCTTGATCTTCTAATTAAAGTGTTAGACAAAAATCAATTAAAACTCTCATTAAAAAATAAATTAGTTAACTTCTGTTTGATGGTGCAAACTTTGTCCGAGTTTTTTTTGTCCAGTATATGCAAGTGTATATATTTCTATTACCCGACAAAAAAGTTGACTTTTTTTTGCTAAACATTTTTCATCTGTAGTATTTTACCATAAATGGATTCAGTCGGATGAATTATATTTTCTGTGATACATTATTAGAAAAGTAAAAAATAACTCATTTGCGCGAACAATAAATCGAGATTGTATCCAAGACTAATCAACGGTAAATTTTTTATGGATTTATAATTTTTAGAGAACTCACTTTAGTCAGTCTCGTACTTTAGACTGGAGCGACAGCCCTTTTATTTATAGTTATT
Source organism: Uloborus plumipes (assembly GCA_038373865.1). Lineage (NCBI taxonomy): Eukaryota > Metazoa > Arthropoda > Arachnida > Araneae > Uloboridae > Uloborus > Uloborus plumipes. The sequence goes on along the minus strand of JAXGGA010001353.1, from coordinate 137,792 downwards.
ATAGGACATTAAATTGACAACTTTTTCTCAAGAAACTCTAAGGAGCCTATGTTTTTATCAAAACACCATAAACCAAAGCTCCCCTAACTTTTTAAAATGAGCAATAAGAAGCAACTTACCTTTTTTTTTGAAAAATCCTATCTTTAAGTCAGAAAATATGAAAGTATCACTTTATTAAAGGAAATGTAGCAAGAGGCTTTGTACTGAATCGAATACTGAACACATTTTGATTTGCACTAGAGTGAAATTTATGAAATAATTTGTTAAATAATTCTCTATTGGATAGAAGTCAGGTTTATATGTACAAGGTTCACACTACCAAATCATCCAACCTGCATCTTAAAGTAAAACCCGCAATTTAAAATCGCAGGAATTTTTGAAAGGATTATTTCTAGTTCAGGAAGGAAGGAAGGAAGGTTTTGTTGTCACTGTGTGTGAAACACCGAAAATGATAAAAATGCTGTATCCTTCCTCTTTCCTTTCCTTATTTCGTCGGAATTCAGAATCGTAGTTTATGATTTATGATGCTGTCAATCATCCACTGGTAAACATGTGCAGATGTGTCCATAAAATACTGAAAATATGGAAATATGAAAAATGGAATTTTACACGTCTTGTTTTCATCTCTTGAGTTATGTTTAGTGGCAATCCCAAAAAGTATTTTTTCACTACGTTAATACACTTCTCCACTTTGTTTACGGAAAAGATAGACCGAAAGTAAACAAGCAAATTGCCTGAAGATTTTCCGCTGTGATAATTTTGGGAATTTTTTCTAGAATAAAAAAATGAAAAAAAAAAAAAAGTAATCAATGGGATTCACATTCACCGTCTGATTGGCACTAATTTATTCCTGTCCAAGCTAAATACGTTATTGTTGGGGCCGAATGGTGCAAACCTTTATTAAAATCTAGTCTAGCTATTCCACGAATGAACTGCAAAGTTAGTATGTATTGAATTTTGGGAAGTGTTTGAAGCTCAAAAACTCAATCACTTGTCTTACCATTCTGATCCATGTGTAACGATGTGTATGTGTGCATCTTTTGTACTTCTGAGAAGATTAAGACAACTTTCATTTTCACTCCCAGCACTAACGCAGGCAGAATTTACTACGTGTTTGGTCATAAGAGTCCAAATATGGATATGAACTGTCACATTAGGATTGGAAATATGCGATAAAACTAAGGGTTCTGGGACGATTGCCGATCAAAACCCTCCTTTCGAAGTCCCTAGGAGTTTTTTTTTTCTTTCCGCCTATTTTGCAGATAATATTGCACCAATAGGGGGGGGGGGATTTGATGAGATAAGGATTAATTTAAAAAAAAAAGAATGATACATAATTTTAAATTTTTTTTTACTTTCTTTATCAGTGCAATACTTTACAAAACACTTTATAGATGCAAAACACCACCAACTCGTTTATTCCATCCATGGACTGCAGTTTCGTGCTTTTTGGCACTGGTCAGGATAGAATAGGAATTAAACGAGCTGGAGACAAAAATCCTCCTATAGAGCAAAGAGTCAAAAAAAAAAAAAAAACTGGTAGCTAATGTGAAATTAGAACACCAGCGAGCGACCGCACTGATAAACAAATTTCAATTTTATGAACTCATAAATGACAAGCCAGAGATTCAATCTTAGGAAAAGAAAAAAAATTAACTCATCTCCTGGCTAATTATGTTTTTCTTTCTTAATGCCTTTTACCTCCCAAGTACAGATTTGAAAAAGTTGTTTCAGAAATCTAAACTACTAATAAATCACTTAAAACAATCGTTGCCGGCCACCTTGTCTAGTGGTCAGAGCAGTCTGTCACGGATGAAGTGGCCCCGGGTTCGAGTCCCGGCTTGGGCATGGATGTGCTTTCCCTCTCCTGTCCTTGTCATTTCAGAGTGTGAATGTGTTGTTGTGAAAGGTTGCCTACGCTATAAACCGGTACCCGGTACCTATGGCATGCGTGTACTGTGGAAGTCGGACTTCGCACCAAATTACGGTACAGTTGGAAAAGTGAAGCAGCGCACCCCAAATTGCCAGCCTGGCTGGCACACGACAAAAAAAAAAAAAAAAGTTCAAAGGAAGTAGTCGAAAACGAAAATATACAGGGTGCTTCAAAACTCTTGGTAAGCAATTTAGGGGGTAATATAAACAGATAATTTTAAAGATTATTGTGTGGGCTTATGACGAAAAATCGATCCACGGTTTCAAAAAGAAAAAAAAAAAATGGCAATGAGAATCGTTTATTTAATCCATTAATGCCTGACATTTTTTTTCCAAAGATATTTTGTATATTGGTCAAAAACTGTTTAATGGACAGGAAAAATAATTAAAAAAATATTATGTAAAAAAATATTTTTTTTTATTAGGGAAAGAAAAATCGTCCCTTAAAAGCTACGATAGACCGCAGGCACCAGACCAGAGGCAGTGGCGTACATAGCGCCCCCGCAACCCCTGCGGCGCGGGGGGGGGGGGCGCAAGACGATTGAGGGCGCTTGATCCAGAAAAATAGCACTATGAGTTACCCGGGGAATATATATTTTTATATTTTAATAGAGGACAGGGGCGCACTTATAAATCTTGCGGGGGAGCGCATCTTAGTCTATGTACGCTGCTGCCCAGAGGGTACATACTTTTTTTACTAAATTTTTTTTCTGCCTACGATATAATGTTTAAAAAGACATTTTATAAGAAGAAATAAAATCAGCAATTAACATAAACTGGGAAGCTGGGAATAACTTTGAAAACTTAGCTTTTTTTCTTGAGATTGTGAACGATGTCATTTTTGATAAAGATTATATTAACACTGCTGCAGAACACACTTTACAATGGTTATGTGCTGCAATCTGTTAATAACGAATCGAAACAATACCAAGGTACTAATTGAACACTATTATTTGGTTGAAATGCTCATTTTGGGGAAATTCAGACCCTTTTTTGGACCGTCCCTAAAACGGGACGCTAGGCATTAATGGGTTAAAAATGCTTTTTTTTTTGTACATTACTTTGATGAATAGCTTCCGATATGATAAACGTATTGGATAAAGCGTCGTACTGTTAATATGAAGGGCATGCGTTCAAATCCGGACTGGAAGATATCGTTTCCATGTTTTTTGTTTCTTCAGCAGAATTCTAATCCAATTTTACATCACTATGTATATTATTTATCAAAAGTGTTTTTTTTTTCGTGGGGGGGGGGGGGTGCGGAGGAGAGTGTATTATTTTAGTAATACTTCCTCAAAATTCAAAAGTAAAACATCATTTTATGGATTTTTTTCACCATTGTCGGCTGTATTGGCCAGCTCGCTTTGAGCGCAAACTATTGCAAAGTTTCTTCCTAATGTGCTATATCGCCAAATTATGAAACTAAACGTGCAATTTATGTTCGAAAAAAAGTGACATTTTCCTTTGAACTTCACCTTTCATTCCCGTGAAACTTTTCAGCCTATCGTATTGGCCAGCTTGCTTTTGCAAAGTTTCTCCCGATCGATACGGCAGAGTTGGCGGCTTTTCCTCCGACCATTCCCCGCCAAAACACTCTCTCGGAAGGCGCATGAGCGGCCGGCTTCCAAAACGTAGTTCTCCACACCAGATTCCCCACCTCAGTTCAACACTCCGCCGAAAGCAATGGCCGATGCGGAGAAGTCTTCCGAGAAAGAATGCTTGAAGATGACCCCCTCCTCCCCTCAGGAAGAGAAACCCAAATCCGATGCCATCTGCCTGAAGCCCAAGATGAGTCTCCTCAACGGGATCACGGTCATCGTGGGGAGCATCATCGGCTCGGGGATCTTTGTCAGCCCCAAAGGTGTGTCGACAGGTACTGGAAGTGTCGGCTTGTCGCTGGTGGTATGGGTGACATCCGGAGTGTTTTCCATGGTGGGGGCTTACTGCTATGCTGAGTTGGGATGCATGATCACCAAAACGGGGGCCGACTATGCCTATATTATGGAATCGTTCGGGCCGTTTGTTGCATTCTTGCGCCTATGGGTCGAGTGCATGATCGTCCGTCCATGCTCGCAAGCAATAGTGGCTTTGACCTTTTCCTTCTACGTGCTACGTCCGATGTTTCCGGATTGTGATCCCCCTGATCCTGCTATACGTTTCCTGGCCTGTCTTTGCATATGTAAGTGTTCTCAAACGTATTTTCTCAATTTAAATACTCTATTATTTATATATATTTACATTAGAACAACATTCATGTTTTTCTTAATTGATCTTTGTTCATTTGTTTAAAAACCAATTAAAATAAACACTAAGCCGTTATAACACTGGTCGTTTCATCCTAACATTGTCTCAAACAATATCCTCCTCCTCTGCAACATTTTTTACATAAATGATGTTCCTCCTTTGTATTGAATTTTAAATACTTTAAAACGCTGGTGTGAATATAAAGAAAAAAAGCATCTCATTATAAAAGGTTACCTCTTTTTTTCACCTTGCTGCATATTGCGTAAAAAATATTTCTTAAATGAATGTTATACGAAAGGCATTGTCAATTCTGAGAGTTTCTATATCAAAGTCTTCTAGCTTGTTTTAAGGGCTGCGTGAGATGACTGCATTATATTAAGATGTAAAAGGCAAGTCTTTTGGCTTTTATCAAATGCCCCCCCCCCACCCCATAAATTTATGTCAAAATCAAATACTTTGCGCTGAAAATGTTAAAGTAAGTGCAACGTTCAGAGGCACAAATAAAAACAATTAAGAAGTAAATTTATGTCTTAACTGTTTTTATTTATGAAGACATAATATACTTTTGTCTGCTACAGTAAAGGAGGGGGGCTCCTTTTAATTCAGAAAAAAGCGAATGCAATTATTTGTAATTTCCTTGTTTCAATAACGTTGATTATGTTTTATTTAAGTTATACTTTAAAAGTATTTTTTACCCCTTATTTATAGAAACTATAAAAGTTTATAAAATTTGTTTTATCTTTGTAAATTCTCAGTTTAGGCAACAATCAATCAACTTGTAGTTAAATTCTCACAATGTGTCATCACCAAAATCATTTTTAAAACTTAAAATAATGTTGAACTCAGTAGCCCTGGCAAAACTTTACGAAGATACTATTTTTTAAAGTAACAGATCTCGGAAGTCCCGTCAAAAGTGAAGGGTTGCATAGTTCAGTTTAATTTAAGCAACACATGGTTCGTACTATTGTTAAGTAAAGAAAAAGTAAGCAGTTTTCTCCTCAAAACTCAATGTTACTTTACTTTTTATTTAAACGTCGGGGCTAGTCTTATCAATTTAAAATCCCAGGAATATATATATTTTTAATTACTTTTTCTACGCTTTTAAATTTTAACTGGTTAGGTGTTTTGAAGGGGCAAGTGGATAAATGTGATATGTGACAATCTTAGTTTTACTTACTTTTTACCATGGATGAAGGTGTTAAGGTAATAATTTTTTTTTTTTGAAATTTTTTTCTAGAAATTGAAAATATTGTCACATATCGCCTTTATTCACTTGCCCCTTTAATGGTGTATGTGAGTTAACATAATTGAACATACACTAATTTGAATTTGTTTAGTCGGCGAAATTTAAATGTCACATATCACTTTTATCCACTAGCTCCTTCATTTTTTAAGTGATGAAGTAGAGTGTATTTAAGTCCAGTATTGTATTTGTGCACTCCAAAAAATAAAGAAAATTAACTGATATTTAATAATTGTTTATATCAGTGGTTCTCAACCTTTTTTCAGCTACCGCCTCACTTTAAGACTGAAAATTTTTTCAACGCCCCCTTTGCCTGAAGGGCGTGAAACGGAGAGGGGGGTTGGGAAGGAAATGCAGTTTTTTTGACCGGTTTAACTCTATAATTTTGCCCAAATAGATAATTGAAAACAGACTATGAGTAAAAAAACTTTTCAAGCATAAGATATTTTTTAAAAAAAGCAGTCAATTTTTCGCCAAAAAGCTGTGTCAAAGAATCAACCAAGTGCCCAGAATAGTTCCATTAAATGAGTGACCCATTTTGAACGTAAATAAGAACAAAAAGGTTTGAAATAAAAATACGTTGTTTTCAACATTTTTTTTCCTTTGAAAACCAATATACTTTGAAAAATGTACTGCGTTCAAGTAGTTCCCCAAAAAATCCAATCTCCAATCGTGTTGTTCTTATTTACTTGCAACTATGCAATACGCATCCTTCATTTATGGCAATAACAAAGCCTGACTTTCGATTTTTTGCAGTCGGGACAAAGACTTTGAAACTACTACCTGTACATATGTCATCCTTAAAGATTATGAATACAGTTTTAATTGGAGGGAAAAAATGAAACAAGTAAATAGGGAAAAATGAAATAAACTGAAATTTACAAATGACAAGATAAGTTCAGTTCAGAGAAATTCTTTTTGAGTATTTCATATCTTTGAAGGTTAGATAAAATGCAAAAAGTCCTAATGGCGTAGTTATAGTATGCCTTTGGAGACATCACTTGACGCAATTTGAGGTAAGTCTTGGTAACATTAACAAGAGGGAAAAACTTCATGAAGTTTTTTCATAACTGAAAGTTATTTTAAGGCTAATTTTAGTCAAGTTAAAGGGTCAAAGCTCCTTCCGGTGTTCTCTGAAATTGAAGTCTTAAAAACTTGAATTCAAGCTATTTCTGTTGAGGTTGAAGGAATGGTAAAGGTTCGGGAGTTTTCTGCAGAAATTTTTTCACATTGTACTCTGAAAAACGCAACTACAACACAAAAGGTCGGTCAAGTCTGGTGGCTCTCTTCTAGAAATTTTTAGAAACCGACTTATTAAAAACGCAATTCTAGGCTCTTTTTGGTCATGATTGAGGAAAGAGTAAGCGGGTAGTTCGAGATTCCCTCCCGTAATCGTTTTTGAAAAAAATCATTAGGCTTTCTTTTAAAATTATGGTTTCCATAGCTCTTCAACAGAAATGTCTAAAATAAAAATTTTTATCTAGGGTCACCTGGGGTAATTCCTGGTCAAAAAGCATTAACATCCAATTATCACAAAATCTATCTAAGTTAGAGTTACAAATTTTGGTATGTAGGAAGCACATTGGGATGTCCATCGAATAAAATATTCATGCTATCAACAATACATAATGAACTTGAGTAATTGTCGTTAATTAGTGACCAGGAATTACCCCAGAGATGGGGTAATTCCTGACCACTTACGAGGCAATTATTGGTCACTCAAATGATTGATAAAAATTCATACATTTTGTAAGCACATTATTAATACAAGTTATTAAACTAATTAGATAAAGAATTTATTTATATATAGCTAATTAAACACTGTATTTAGTTTTTTTAAGGAAGAATGCAATTGTTTTCAACATAATAGCTTTACTTAATAAAACTTAGCCAAAATACTTTTTATACACTTTGTATGCAATAGCTACAGCTTTTATATCTGTTGTGAATGAATCTTCACCTACCAAATAAATAGGTCCATAAAAAATATGGTGCACATGCACCATACACACTGAGCACATGCTTCTGTCTGTTATGAACAGGTTAAGGTGAACAGTTAAGTGAATAGTACAATGCAGTTACAATTGAGCATTTTTCTTAGTACACTGCGATGCAAAAGTTTAGACAAAATGCAAATATGTGAATAAAAAGAAAACTATTCAACGAAATGCTTTCAAATTTCTACTGCAGGTGCACAATATGGTCCCAAATACGTGTCTGGAGTTCTTATAACTATAACTGGAATCAAATTTTGGATATTACAAAAGATATTTTTTTACATTGTTGCAAAAGTTTAGACAATAGTCAAATTTTATGCAGATATCCCTTGAAATGTGATTGGTGGAGGAAATGCGGCACTCTATTATTAATTTATAAAGTGCAGAGATTGCCAAATAAATAATAAAAATCTCAAAAGCTCTTTAGTTCTCGTGTAAAGAAGATGAGAAAGTTTGGAAGCCGAAATTTGAAAATGAACCTACTTTATGAATTTTTTGTCTTTTAAATCGGCTCTAGTATGGTAGTACATTGTTTTTTACTTTGTGGAGAGCAAATTCAGACGTGCGTATCGATCAAAAAGTCCAAGAAAAATTATATTTCTTAAGGATGAAGGAATTGAAAAAACGGCCCAGACTGACGATTCGCCCCTTAATCCTACAAAACTTCAACTTGGGTCAAAAACAGCACGTGACAGCATAAGTAGATGAACAACTGAATCGGAATGCATAAAAAAAAACCAAGAATTGTGCTTGAGCCTTTTCAGACAGAGTGTCCCAAATAAGCCAGATTTTATTGGTAAAAGCAGCACAGCATATGATCGTCGGTTATTTCTCAAGTCCCGCGAAAAGAATTATAATCCATCTAGGCCATCCCAATTTTAATAATTTCTATCAAAGAAAGTACCATTCATTTTTTAGTCACGATGATACATATGCTGCTTTTCACATTAAAATCTGGCTTATTTGGGACACGCTGTCCGAAAAGGCTCAGGCACAATTCTTTGTTTTTTTTTTTTATGCATTCCGATTCAGTTATTCATCTACTTATGCTGTCACGTGCTGTTTTTGACCCAAGTTGAAGTTTTGTAGGATTAAGGGGCGAATCGTCAGTCTGAGCCGTTTTTTCAATTCCTTCGTCCTTAAGAAATATAATTTCTCTTGGACTTTTTGATCGATACGCATGTCTGAATTTGCTCTCCACAAAGTAAAAAACAATTTACTACCACACTAAAGCCGATTTAAAAGACAAAAAATTCATAAAGTAGGTTCATTTTCAAATTTCGGCTTCCAAACTTTCTCATCTTCTTTACACGAGAACTAAAGAGCTTTTGAGATTTTGATTATTTATTCGGCAATCTCTGCACTTTATAAATGAATAATACAGTCCCGCATTTCCTCCACCAATCACATTTCAAGGGATAGTTGCATAAAATCAGACTATTGTCTAAACTTTTGCAACAATGTAAAGAAATGTCTTTTGTAATATCCAAAATTTGATTCCAGTTATAGTTATAAGAACTCCAGACACGTATTTGGAACCAGATTGTGTACCTGCAGTAGAAATTTGAAAGCATTTCGTTGAATAGTTTTCTTTTTATTCACATATTTGCATTTTGTCTAAACTTTTGCATCGCAGTGTAAAATAATTGGATGAAATTTAACAAAGAAAAATTCAGTATATTGTATACTTATCATTAACAGATAAGAATGTTACATTGCGGTTACAGTTAACTTTGTAGTTAAGGCTCACAGAGTTACATATAGTTTAAATCAATAATATATGTCAATAATAGGTGAAATAATAATCCATAAATATTAAAAAAAGGACTGACCAGGAATTACCCCACTGACCAAGAATTACCCCAGTAGCCAGGGGCATTATTTGGCGCCTTCCTGCAAATTATTCAAAACAATAATGGTAAATCCAAAACTATTTTTCAGTAACTGACATGGTACCTAATTCAACCAAAAAAACGAAAAAGAAAAATATTCAGAAGTTTGAGTTTGATCACGATCTTTGTACAAATGTATCAAAACTAAGGCCAATCTTGTTTTACGAAATTTAACAAGCGATTTTAAAAAGATTTTTTTTTCAAACTAAATACACAGTCAACTCATAATTAAGTAATGAATTGCAATGAAGATAGTTCAGAGTACCTCTGTGATTTTTTTCATTTTGCTGAAGGATTATTAAGACATAAAAAGGACTGTGACCAGGAATTGCCCCGGGTGACCCTATATGTGGTTATGCTAGGGAAAGAGGTGGATGGTTCTGGATCTTTACCGTGGAAGTTTTCTAAAAGTGAAGTTTCCAAAACGCAATTTTAAGCTATTGTTGGCTATAAAAGTTACGGGAGCAGAGATAAGTGAGGAAATTAGGACTCTTCCTTGAGCAATTTCAAAATTGGACATCAATAAAAAAACAATTTTAAGGCTATTTTAGATAGTTACCCTACGAAAGTGGAGACCCACCTCCAAAAACTTTTTTGAAATTTAAGTGCTATTGGCAAATGTTGGCTGATTTGCTATTTGATGACGTTAGGAGAAGTATCAGGGTTCGGGAGATAACCCCAGATTTTTTTTTTCATTTTTTTAAGCCATCCTTACCGATCTATGAGAAAAGGGTTTCCTATCGCCCCTGCCGAAAACATACTCTCTCAAACAAATTTTAAAATATACCCACCGCCCCCTTACCGCCCAAAATATGGCCACCACCCCCCTGCTGCCCAAAAGACATTCACTGCCCCTCAACATTGTCTTACCGCCCACGGGGGGGGGGGCGATATCGCCCCCGTTGAGAACCACTAGTTTATATAAATGTAACTGAAACAGTACCGTAAGTGACAAACATATGCATATAAAGTCAAATATGTAAACATTACAAAATATTTGATTGTAAAAGTTCAGCTCTTCTAGGGAGGGGTGAAAGAGGAGGGTCGGGAAGTTAATGGTTGAGTTGGGATTTAAAAACATCCAACAAAAATATTCAGCTTCCTTAAAACATGATACAAGATTTGTAGCTCAGTAACAGAAAGTACATGGGTCATTTTCACCATATGCTTACATTTCAGAATTTTTTAAGTAATTTTTTTTAACTTGCTATTTTCTTTTAGAAACACTTACATATGTTTAGTCACATATTTTAGGTGTGTGATAAAGTAATTGGTTGTGCACTTTGATGCATAATCAAGTTTTAAAATGCTGTTGTAAAACTTCAAGTTGTAAGGAAAATTGTCAAATCCGCTACCATACCAAATCAATATGAATTCTCGCCTTTAAATTTTATCATAGTGGCTAGAACCAACTTAATTTGAAATTACTTGCGTTCCTGAAGCTTAAAACGATGTTTGCGATTACTAAAATATTGATAAAAACTGTAGGGAGACAGACTTGACATTTATTTTACGGATTTGACCTTAAACCATAAATAAATGTCAAGTCTGTTACTATGATTTTAATGATATTTTAAAGTTTTAATTACGTTAATTAAGTTCGTTAAAACGCATTTATTTTTTAATTTTTAACTATATTTAGTTGTATTTGTGCTTTGAGAGACAATTCTATTCCAATATTAACATCTTCATGGATTTGTTCTCGATCAAAATTGGTGTTGCTTTTTATTAATTCTTTAGTTTAATTTTTTCGATAAGTTTAACTAAATTTGATTTTGTTAGTTTCTTTTATTAGTTGTTTTCTTTTAAAAATTATTTATTGCTGCGCAAATATTTGAAAATATTTTCCAGTTGAATATGCCTTTCATTTTTTTTTCAAGGCACTGTAATAATTGTTAAGTGTTATCTCGTTAAGTACACAGCTAAATAGCGACAGGGCTGCAAGGCAATACCGGTGACAACAAGTACCGTTTGTTATACGGACTGGAAGATACTTATCTCAAAATCCTGTACAGTTAAGAGAAATATTTTTAAAAACAAATGAATAATAAAAAAATTATTGCTACAGTGAATGATGCACAGCCCAAATACCATTCTTAATCGTACTTGAAATTAACATTTAAAAACGGTCGAGGGATCAAGAAAATGGAGAAGGAAATGGTGCACATAAATTCACGAAAATGCGAATCACACCGTCTAAGGAGAAAAATATCAATTTTCAATCTTTCCGCTACCTTTATCTATTAATATTATATTATTTCGAAACTAAATTTTTGCAGCAATAAATTGATTTTGGTACTGTCACATCAGAAAAGCAATGCACAATTAAAGTATCAGTTTGTCTATTACGCTAAATTGAAAACGCTTTTAATTGAAAACTATTTATTATTCTCGGCTAATACCGAAAATTCCGGTATTTTACGCTAGCAATATCGATATTTCGAAATTGCAAAATAGCTCAGAACATCAGTATTTGATATACCCGTATTCCGATATTGCGATCACTAATGGTAACGGACTTGACTAGTAACGGATTTGACATTTCAACCAAAATGTCAAATTGTGGCTAAGTTGTCGAATAAAAAAATTGAACAACAATATGCATTTTCTTAGAGTTGTATAATAAACAATATTTAGAGGTAAAAGTTGGGAAAAAGCAAAAATTAATATTAAAATCTTTGGTAACAGACTTGACAAAGAATAAAAATACGCACAGGGAAGAAATCTTGTGCGAAACGCCACAGCAATACTTCTCGACTGAAGAAAACAAAATGGTACGAAATAGTTACGTCACTAGTTTGTTAAGTTAACTGAATACGTGCTAACATCTTTTGACAGCAATAAATACCTATTTAAGTTAAAATATTTTAGGGTAACGGACTTGACAAGAAATGCCGGACAAAATATATTGATACATTTCTTGATGAAAAAAAATTACTATTGTCAATATTTATCATGAATATCATACACTAATAGTCAATATATAAAAATAATTTGTTGTATATATTTTTTGATACAAATAAGTATGTAAAAAAATAGTTGAACTTGCGAAAATTGGGAAATGGACAAGCGTTTTTGCCTTGATTCCCATTTTTAAAGACTTATATAAAAATAAATAAAAAAATTTCAATAATTTTTTGAGTGATAGAATTTTTCTGGGTATTTCTTACAGAAAATAATTGTTCGCACTGAATTTAAAATAAAAATTATGATTCAAAATCGTCTTTTTAACCTCCGGACAGCAAATGTAAGCAAATTTTGAAAATGACCCACATGCATGTTTTCAATTTTTCCATTTGAATACACATTGCTGTCTGCTGTAAATTACTCATACCTAGAAAAAATGTTTTTCAGAAATCTGAGATCATACAATTTACCTACACATTATATGTATTTATGCTTTAGCAAAGAGCTTTGTACAGCGTCCCGATAATGCGAAACTGGAAAAAATAAAATTCTTTTCTTTCTTTTAAAAATTTTCAGTTATATTTCCAAATATTTAATGCTAAGTGAGTAATATTCTGCATCTAAACCAAGTACGGCTTTAAAATAGTTACAGCAGCATCTTTCACAGGCCCGTCATTTAGGGGGGTCAGGGGGGGGGCGTCATTTGCACCCCTGGCTTTGAGAAATCAATGTATTTACATATAAGTGGGCGTGGTTTTAGATGTTTTCCGATGAAATTGCATTGTGTTTGGACCCTTTGTCCCCCCCCCCTGGAAAAACATAAAATGACGGCCCTGATCTTTCAGGAATTGAAGAAAATGTTGACGTTTACCTTCCATGGAAATTTGGTTAGGTTCTCTTCTGCGACAAAATGTCGTAAGTCTAAAGTCTAATGAAATAAGTAAATAAAAATGGATTATTATTTCAAGTTTTATTCAATAATTTCTGTGTAATTAGTCAAACTAGTTTCAGAAAACAATTAGTTTTCATTTCCTGGGTAGAGGAAAAAAAAAGAGACTGATGAAAGTTTGAGGGTGGTGTGAAAAGCAAAATTTTTATTTTCGAGCAGCGATATTGCGGGAAAGTTGTGATTGGTAAAGACTAAAAAAGGAAAAAAAAATTGAAATCAGATGTCTTCCAATTGTACAACAAGCCTGAAAGTTTGACAAAAAAAAAAAAAAAAAAAAAAAAAAAAAAAATCACGGTTTTGTGGAATATTTTTCAAAACTTAGTTGCAATGTTTTTTTGATGTCAAACGGTTTGAATGGCTCATCGTTTCTTTGATTTTTGAAATTTGTTTCGGTGTATTTTTTTAATGCAATAGGATAAAAACATTGCAGCAGGTACTACTATAAAAAAAGTAGTTAATTTGTCGGTTTACAGATTGCCTTTAGATATCCCAAATCCATTATCATTGGCTAAAATTGCATTTTTTAAAAATAGTTAATTAAAAGAAAATATTTGTGTCAAGTTTTAAGAATACGCAATGATGTTAACATAACAAAAGTTCTGGAGATGAACTTCCTGTTTAAGAAACAGATTGCATAACGGAGTTTTAGCGTGTGTGAGGAGCGTGCAAAAAAAATGAAAAATTTTATTTTCTAGTCACTATAGAGCAGAAAAGTTGTGATTGGTGATCTGCAAAGAAATGTATATAAACCGAATAATATTCTCAACATGCATATTTATTATTTTTTAAAGCAACTTTTTTGCCATTTTTGTCTTTAATTTTTGCTGAGTTGTATTTTTTTAATGCTATACTCCATACACGTTTAAAGAAACAACGCTTTAAAACTTCATAAGAAAAATAATGTAAGGGGGGGGGGGGCGAGGGAGTGCAGTATCGACAAGATATCTTATAATCACGCAAAACGTCAAACAAGTTGTGGTTCATCAATTATTTCTCAATTAAGTTCTTCTCCAGAATTATACTCACTCTAGATCCTTCACAGTTGACTTTTCTTCTCTTTATAAAAAATAAAATAATTGCACCTTTCGTTAATTTTTATGGATTTGGGGAATCGAAAGGTGATCTGCAAGCAAACAAATCGATTCAAAAATCAATATTTTAAATATAGTAGCATCGGTTGCAACTTTTTTGTTCTATACCAGTGAAAAGAAAGTCATCGAAGCAAAAGTATTAAAATCACAATGAATCGGTGAAACTCTCAATTTTCCTGAATTTTCAGGCTTGATAAGTGATCTAAAGATAGAAGGCGATTTCATTTTTTTTCACCAATAGCAACTTGTCCGCTTTATATCTACACGAAAATAGAAATTTTGTTTCTTTCGCTCCAACCTAATGAACATCGAGAATAAAAAAAAACCATATTTCCATTTACGACCATAGCTTGTGTATATACTACATTAGGAAAGCTATAAAAATTCATAAAACCTGAGCTTGCTGCCTCCTCATGGCGCATTTGACAATAAGTAGGCAGAAAATATAATTGTCCGGAATTTATTTCGAATCAAAAAATGGTTTGAGGGAAAACAATGCTTCATGTTTTTATTTATACGGTAACATATCCCTGATTTTTCATTAGTAGTATAAGGCATTCGCAAGTGTGGGACATTTACCCTTTAAAACTTATTTAAGTGAACTGAAGGGGCAAGTGGATAAAGGTGATGTGTGACATTTGAATTTCGCCGAATTACACAAATTCAAATTAGTGTTTGTTCAATTGTGTTAACTCACATACGCCGTTGAAGGGGCAAGTGAATAAAGGCGATATGTGAAAATATTTTCAACTTCTAGAAAATATTTTCAAAAAAAAAAAAATTACCTAACACCTTCATCCATGGTAAAAAGTAAGTAAAACTCAGATTGTCACATATCACTTTAATCCATTTGCTCCTTCAATTATTAACTGAGTAGAGTGTCACCCCAGTTGTACGCATATCCTACCAGAGGATATTTTGATATAGGAAGGCAAGCCTTTAATAAATCATTGAACTTTTTGATTTTGATTATAACCTTGTTTTCAAAACTTCTTACACTTGTTTGAGCTAAATTAATGTTCGTTCATGGTTTATCCGGGTAAAAAGCATGTATCGGCGATTTTCTGTAAACTCGTCATTTTCCATACAGAATCTGTCCGGGCATTTGTTTTTGAAATATTCGTATAATTATTATAATATTGCTCAGGACATGAATCTATTACTTTGGTTCGAACGAGGGAAAATTGAAGTTTGTGTTTTTCTGATCAATCATGATGGGGGGTAAGTCCCCTTCCTCTAGGCAGGGCATTGTACCAGGGAACTGTGTATTCATACTTTGATACGTAATATCTGCAAAATAATTGGAACATAATTAGTTACGAAGCTACCTATAAATCTAGGCACAAATTGTGGACATAATAATAATTATGTTTCATGATAAAACTAATTAACATTAATAAAGTCACTTTCCAGAGGACTGTTTTTGCAACGACCCAGATTCATACTTTCATCCCAAATGTGGCTTTCAAACTAAAAAAAGTGCCGTTTCAACACCGTTCTCAGCTATTTCCACAAATTCTCACTGATTACTTTAAACTTCATGCCAAAAAACATTTGCAAGAGTAACAGATTTTTTCTATTGGAGCTTTGAATTTGTGGTAGGGGACTGTTTGAAAAATCTCCGGACAGAATTTACATGACAATTTTAAGTTTTAGAATACGTAATTCGACCTTATTTCATAAAAAAGATATAGTTGCATTATTCTATTTTTAGATATTAACTGCCGAATTTGTGTAGTGTTAATAGGTTTTTTGAAATATTGCATTTAAGTGTTAGACTACATTATTGGGATAGCCAGGGGACAGTATTTTGGTGCTTAGAAAATTTCTAGAAAAAAAAATAAATTGTTATCATTCCAAATACAATTGGACTACAAAGTATTAATGCTTTAAATGTATTAAGAGGGATAATTACATTATTACACTTTATTATTTTTAAAATACTCGGTCCGGACAGCCAATTACGAGTTCACAGAGAATCGGCCATATATTTTAAAAGTAGAGAACATTCCATTTTTTATGAAAAATATATTAGAATTCGAACTACCAATCATTTCAAGCAAGGACTTTTGAACAACTTTGGCATAATAACTTATTTCTAGCTTTACACAGTTTGAAATTTAGTTTTCAATCTTATATAGATTAGGGTGGGTCTATTTTAACTTTTTTAAAAGTCGAAAATTCCTATGATGGGAAAAGTTCTGTATTGGTATCAAATTTGTTTAAAAAAATGCTTTTAAATCAAAATATGTTTAGATTTCCTGCCAATCCCTCAGTTTCGCCAAATATGTAAAAAATTGCATTTTAGTTTTAATTTTTGAAATTTTTATGCATGAGTTTTTTTTTAAATCGCGTTCATTGAAAATAGTTACAGTAATGCTTTTTGTTCATGAAAAAATTTATTCTGATCTTGTACGATATGTAAGTCCTAAGCCAGGTCCTTGGAATTTCAAAAAATATGTAAAAAATTGCATTATTAATTTTATTTAAAAAAGCTATGTGAGATTTTTAAAAAAATCTCTGTAACGCAAATATTTGCACAATAATACACATTGTTCATAAAAAAGAAAAACTCTAATATTTTCTGATATTTAAGCTTTCCTCGGGAGTGAGGAGTTCAAATAATTTGCAAAATATCGTTATTTTAGCCCTTTGAAGTATATATTTGATCAAAAGTATTTTTTAAATTTAAAGTGTTTTTAAATATTTTTTTCTGCAATAACACTACAGCCTGTACCAATATGTAGACACAGCACTCTATTTCAGGGCTTGATCATGCCAAAGGGATGCCCAGGTCCTGGTAAAATTTGTGCCCCCTCACAAGAAAATCCGCACATTTTCAAAGTTTGTTAAATGTCTTGCTGAAATGAAAAGCTTCTGCCCAGAGAATGCATGGAAAAATTTGTGCTAACTGACAAATAAAACAGTGAAACACATTTACGTTTGATTCATTGCCGCATAATGGACAGGAGGGCACAGTGGGACAATTTTCATTTATTTTTTGCTCCTACTTTAATTTGATAAATTTTGTGAGTTGCGCAAGAAATATAAAGCTTGGGTTACATACAGTCCACCTCATCAACACCAATAGCAT
This sequence comes from Uloborus plumipes, assembly GCA_038373865.1. Lineage (NCBI taxonomy): Eukaryota > Metazoa > Arthropoda > Arachnida > Araneae > Uloboridae > Uloborus > Uloborus plumipes. The sequence goes on along the minus strand of JAXGGA010001353.1, from coordinate 120,443 downwards.
TTCAAAAAATTAGCTTCACTAGTTAATTGTTAAGTATTTGATTCAATTATTGCAACCTTAATTTTGTGTATTTTCTTCTAGCCATTTTATTAATAATTTTAACTTTCAGTACAACTTTTTACCGATTTTATTTTTGACAGAAAATAAATAGATAAGTACATTAAGCTTTTTATTACAATTTCAGTTAGCTGCGGGGAGGGGGGGGGGATCCCAAAAAATTTTCAATACGAAGTGCAAGAGATTTGATTTCGTGTGGGACTTGAATTTCAAAATATTAAAATCAAATTGTCATATTTGCAAGCATAAAATGACTAAAAATTCAGTTCGACAATGAAAATAAATACATCCGATTATAATTGCCAGTAACTTGCTCCAGTGTCGCATACGAATAAATGTGTTAAGTGGTTAATAAACGCATTAATACTGATGTTCCTTAATACAAATATGATTCACTTATTTATTACTCCAAATAAGTTGAAATATCTCATGCTACGTCCGCATTATGTAACTGAAATTTAGTTTTTTTAACTTTTAATTTCAGTAAAGTATCTTTTTCATTTGCATTAACAAACCTATATTCCAACCCTCAAAAAACATTTCTTGCATAAATCATCAAATATATTCACTTATTCTAATAAATGTGTCCGCTATTCACGTAAAAAGAAATTACCCCGCTCCATGTAGTTCGTTGGCTCGAATATGATCCTTCGCTTTCAACAGTTATTAACGGATCATTTTCGGTAGGTTGTGCCACACCTTAATTGATCTGACGTAGTAGCTGAAAGAAATACCATGGTTTCCGAAGGAACTTTTAGGCATGGCTCTTGGGCTACGATATTAGGTTACTTTTCTCAAAAACAAGAAATGTGTTTTGTGTTTATTAATTTGCAATTTTAGTTTTAAGAACTCAGTTTTATTATGTAGATATCGTGCCAATACTTCAATATTTCGGGATGTCATAACACATCGTTTAAAAAAAATCAATAAAAATGAAGCTGTTTTGCATCATATAAAATAAATGACTTTTTACAGCAAAGTAACAATTGTAAATAACGTATATGGAGCACAAATTAGCAAACTGTTTGCAGATGGCTTTTTCATCCTAAAGTTCACACTTTTGTTGCATTGAAAAAAGGGTTTCTTGAAACTCCGAAACACGTATCTGCAATCAGTTTGCTAATTTGTGCTTGATATACGATGTTGTTATACTATTGTTATTTTGAATTATGTCTTGTAATAACTGAAGTAAGGATATTAGTTGATAGTTTAATGATAAAATGTTATAGGACTTTCAATTTTAAAATATAATTTTGAGAAATGTGTTATTTAAATTTTTTTCAGCTCTTACTTTGATCGTTTAGTTGCTTTGTTGAAGAGGTAGCCACAATGTAGTTCGTGATAGAGAAACAGATTATGAATAGCAAATTATTTGTTAAAAATATTTATTCACAAAAGCAAATATTATAGGTTAGAACAGCATTTTTGAGGAGAAGTATTTCTTGATACGGATTATTACCATAGAGTAACAATACAACTAAAAACTATGCTTTTTATAAGCATATTATATCTAGACACTTCCAGATATAATATGCTTATAAAAAGAGTTGTATTAACACTACATATGCATGTATTTAATTAGCCCTATCAATATTGCACGATGCTTTTAATAACTGTCCAATCAATATTAAATTAAGTAAATTTTAGCTATTCACTAGGACTTGTTTTGGAAAAGTAATTTCTTTAAAGGAAAATGCTCAGAATTAGAATAAACCCCTCTAAGTTCTTTTTATATCTTTTTAATCTGTACTTCGATTCCAAAGCATCAACAGTAGAAAATCTAGATACGATCTGCTGAAATATTTTTATAAGCAAATTTGTCAAGCTCTTAGTTTCGATTTTTTATTTGAGGTCGTAGAATAGCGTGAATGCTGAAACTGCATTATTATTTAAGTTGTCATTTTTGAGGGAATGTGGCCTTGAAAATTCCTACTGAAAATTGGGTCGTGAATACTAAAAAGTTGAGAAATGTTAAGCTAATTTCCCTAATTAGTATTAAGAACTTTTAAATTTCAATTTTGTGTACACATGTTATAGTCAATGTCAATCTAGGCAGGGAAGGATGTCATAGTCTGTTTTATAATTTAGAATATGCTGAAATTTGTAAGAAAGTCACAGGCACATATTTTTTCGTAATGAAAAGTTCCTGGCCCCAGATATAGCCCGCCAAAGACGTCAACCTGGGCACTATTACTTATATTTTAAAAAAGCTTTCTCTCTGGAACTCACTACACTTGTTTTTTTCTACTTTAAAGAAAATAAATTTTTCTTTAAAACTTGTGCACCATTCGGAAACATGTTTTATTTTTCGTGCTCCAGGGTTTCAGAAAAAAACTTTATAATTTTTGATGTTTTTTCTTTCAAAAAAGCCAATTTTAAAAAATTCCGATTTTTTACTGTTGTTTAGTATGATTGAGAACTATATTTCCTGAAAAAAAGAGCTTTCACTTCTTAGTTAACATGTTTTAGACGCATTTGAAAAAATGAAGGTTATTCAAAAAAATGAAGGTAAAGGAAGATTTGAAAATCCAAAATTTTCAACGCTTTTAATTTTATTACATAGTCACATTTTCCTTTTTCGTTGCTCCTTTAGCCAAATCTTTTTTTATTTGTGAAAACAAGAAGTCAAATGTTTTCCACTATGCTAAAAAGTCGCATGTGCAAAAAAATATTGGTACTAAAAGTTTCGGCAGGTGATGCGGCTGCAAATGATTGCTTTTTTATTTTCATAAAAATTGAAATTTCTACATAAAGCAGCAACTAAAAATGTGGAAATGGAACAAAATTTAACGTGTCTACAGATCAGTTGCTACTACATAAAATTTGAGTTCATGACATGTTGACATAGTCATTTGAACATGGTGGTGCCCCTGTCCTGCATGCTGGCGATAGAGCACACAGACACGACAGCCTACACACACATTGCAACACTCGCACACCTACCGTAATTCGTCATTACAAAAAACATGATTTGAATTCAAGGTGTCAAAATTCAAATTACTGCTATTATTTATTTATTTATTTTTTGTAAAATAAAGAGTACAAAACTCCTTTCATAACCTTGCAGGGAGAGCGCATGCAATAAACCTTCAAGTTTTCTTTTCTTCACTCAAAGCGTCGAAAGTTAACCGCATAACTTAAAATTGCCCAGAATTACTGTTTACATTTTATGCGGATATAATTTGATCATCGTAATTTTCCTTTATAAAACTGCACTTTACAGTATCTCTCTAATATAAAGAAAAAAAATCATTTGGACATTCATGGACAAAAAGCTTCACACTCTCACTAAAACTAGTTTTTTTCTTTTAGGATTTAAATGCTCCTTCGCTGTTCACACCGCATTTCTAAAAAGCACAATTTTGAATAAATTTCAGTAGATTTTCAGATTTTCATTTATACTTTATAACATACAAAAGAGCACCAATGAATCATAATATTTTACAATTTGTGCCGCAATATATAAAACAATCATCAAAAAGTAAATAATCAGTATAAAAAGCTTTATTATTCAATAAAATATATGTCGTTTATGTTCAAAAAACGTTAACGACATTTTAAAACGGTCAAATTGAAAATGAAGAGCATTCTGAATGAATTCATTTTAATATCTTTGGCATACGAGATTCTCAAGTTTGATACGATTTAGAATATAATTATTACTCCTTTATAAATACTGTAACTAAACATTTACGTTAAGCAAAGAGTTAGCATATAATTTTCCTTTTGATTGCTGCAAAAAAAAATCTCGGAAATATCATATGATTATAAATGTAAAAACGCGTATGTAAAAAAGCTCATACAATTTGAAGGGAAAAAACACTCTATGCACTCATATAATTTAAAGCAACTATATTTCCTCTCAAAAGGAGTTATTGACAGCGATTGTAAAGTGGTGTAAGTCACAAAACGCTGTGTTTCATATCTTGTTAGATATGGGTCGTGTTACTGTCAAATATTTTTTGTTCGCACTGTTCTTTTATAATCTTGATTTCCATAAACATTATTTAGAGGACCTAGAGTCTATTTAAAAAGTTAGATTGTGTGTTTTTTCACTTTTGTTTTTAACTTTAAACTTTTTATATCTTAAAAACTCTGAACCTTATTTTGAGCTTTTTTGCAATAGGAAGAATGCATCTAGGAAGAACGAATGCGAAAATATAAGTCTTGCGGGTCAAACTAGAGCACGTTGCATGCATTGCCGGATTTGAAAATATATTCATAATGCGTTATTTTCCCTTTTGTGTCCATCCCCCTTCTTCATTTTGAAAATAGGAACATGTTCTAAATTTGGCGAAGAAAAAGTTGGTTGTCTTAAGTATAAGGGAGCAAAGTCATTTCTTCGTGTGGAGCGGAAGTTTCTACGTCTGGTTTTGCTTTTTCGTTTTTTGAAGTTACGATGAAACTTCTGCCCAGTAAAGTAGTACAGTAGCAAAAGACATTTTGTTACAAAATGTACAAAAATATTCTTTTCAACTGTGCGACATGACTTGGTTATAAGAATCATCGAAGCAAAAGCAAAAAAAGCTTCCTCTTTTTACATTAACAACCTATCTATGCCTTCATTTCTTTAGATATTTCATAGCGATGAGTTGGATGACCACTGAGCTAAAGAGAACATCGGCTCCTTTTCTTCCTATAGCTCACTGAGGATAATGGACTTAGTTAAGGGATCATGAATTAAAAGCAATTTTTGTTTAACAAAGTTAACTTCACTCCGAGGAAATTAGAAGGAAACAGATGGACTTTACAGGAATTTTTAATTCATAGAAAGTGAGATTCTGAGAAAGTCTTTTATCGTAACAGCGGAGAGACTACTGTAGATGCACAGTAGAGCAGTGTTAGTGACATTTCATTATAAAGTGTTATATTTAGGTCTACTCTAGTATTTAAAAGAAATTTTAAGGGATAAAAAAAACCTCCCGTAAAGAAAAGGGTTCAAATCTGACCACCACGACACGTCATCGGTTTACCATCATCCACTTAGCTACATATCATCCACTTGCGTATAAAGAAGTTGCTCATATGATTCTCTATCTATCAATCGTAAAGTAAAATTTATTATTGCTGAACCGAAGATAAATATGTACTATATTTAGTTATTTAAACTAGAATGTACTGCTCAATCACGAAAATAGAGGATGAATATAATTTGAAAGTTGTCTATAGGCAAAACTATTCATCAGAAAGTTGATAAACCTGATTTGTAAATTTTGTGCTGAACATAATTAAAATATGGAAATTTTCTTTAGTGAGTAAAAAAAGTTCAATTCAGCTGTTAGAGGGTGTTTTTTTTAATGAATTTCGTAATTAGTACGAATTCACAAAACTTTTATTGTAACAAAATATTTTCAACATGACGGTCAGCATTTTTATATGCCATCTGGATTCGTATGATAGTATGTTCCACCACTTGTCGCAGTAAGTTCTGGAAGATTCTAAGAGTAGTATAATTTAATGAGTAAGAGTTGCTGTGTTGAAGATGGTTAAGGATATTACTTTAATATCAAGGTTAGGTAAAGAAGATGAACCGTTTGTGAATACATGACATGTCTGATAAGAATGAAATGCATTACGTTAGTAAAAAAAGCAACGGATGAGAAATGAAGCCTTTTTTTTTTCTCTCAAGAATTTGCATTTGAAATTGTGAGACCAGTATTGGCTAGGGATGCACCGATTAATCGGCCATAATCGGCCACCTTGCCGATTATTTATAATCGGCAAAATTGGGCCGATTAATCGGCGGGTACAAATATTTTTTTTTTACAAGAAATTATGATAAATATATTTGTTTTAGTAAACATATGTAATTTTCTGCAAACACATAGAAACAATATTGCAAATGTTTTCATGTACTATCGGTATTTTTCTCCTTTAACACAGCGCTTTTAGATGACTATAATTTTCATAAAGAATGAAAGTCTTGGATTAAATGGCTATCAATTATTTAAACAAATTTACATCACATAAAATTACATTGAAAGTGCAACTTAAATTAGCCTGCTCACCGCAGCCTCCTCCCTATTTATTTAGATTTTCATGTCTGGTTAACATAATGCAACTTTATAAGCAACAACATGTAAATTGACTCAAAGAAATTTGATGCAAATTTAAAATTATTTTGGGAAAATTAGAAAAATTAACCGTCTGTCAGAAATAAATTAGTAACTATTGCTAAAATCGAAATTGTGAAAGGGAAAAAAGTGATGGAGAAATTAGTATGATTGAAAATAATAATCATGATCACTAATTGGCTGTGCCGATTAATCGGCCGATTATCAACTGCCGATTAATCGGTAATCGGCCAATTTGCTTATCGGTGCATCCCTAGTATTGGCCTCTCAACGTTTCTTCAGACAGTTCACTAGTTTAACGATAACAAAGTATTTGCCTAGAAATGAGGGAAAAAAACTTAAATCAGTTTCAAAGCTATAATATTTTTTATTTTTACAAACATTGAAATTCGTGTTTAGTGACAAATATGCCAAAAAAGGGGTAGGGGGTCAGTTTTAATTTTAGAGCTAAAAACTACATAAGTATCCACTGTCAAAATAATAAACACCATTATCACAGGTTAGTGTTATCAATCAAAAATGTTATAGTTTTAAAAAGGAAATTGAGGTAATACTAACTATTAATTAACATTATTATGATTTCCAAAAGCAAAAATAAAAACTTTCTTCTTCCAATTTAATAATCTGCTTTATTTTTATGCTATTTGTAATATGTGATTTTTATGTTTAGAGGTATTTTTGCGGGAAATAAGCATATAATTTCTTTTTTTTTTTTTTTGTTTCTTGTTAATTACAGTTTTTTTTATTCGTTTTTATTTTAAAAGGATAGTAAATCTAAAGATAAAAACATGAGAAGTGACTCAAAAAATAAACGTTTCATTACATAATATTACTGTCAGAATCATTCAAAAAAAATGTATTAAATCGACAATAGAAAAATCGCAGGAGAAGCCCCTGAATGATTAAGTGGAAATCGTTGCCTCGGCATCAGATGTGCTAGAGCTGAAAACCAATAATGCGTGATATATATTATTCAGTAAATACCGCTTTCCCTTGCTTTATTGAAAACGATGACAAGCTATGCTTTGTCCTGCGAAGAGCAAATTAAAATTCCTTTGTGCTCCGTGAGCTTCTGTTGAGGGAATTCATATTTTGAAGAATGGATAAAATTTCAATATCATGACAAAGTTGACCGAGAATTTCATTTGTTTTGTTCTGAGAGAGATTGTTTTTCCCTTACGTGAAAAATTTGCTTTTTGTCAAATAGAGCAATCGTACAAATTATGGATTGCTTAATAAATAATGCAGAACTGTTTCGGGAGAGCAAAAATGTTTAGGGAGTTAATTGTAAGAGGGATGAACTTTAATAAGAAAAACAAAAAAACACATTGTATAGCATGCATATACTTATAACATAAAAAAAAATAGAGCATACATAGGTCGAATTAGGTGCATGTTATATCCAGTTTGAGTGCTCGCACAAATAAATTGTAAGACATTTTAACCTCCGAAACCGAGGATTGTATTGTTGTATTAAAACTTCTTTGTTCACAAACTCATTAGTTTTGTTATTTTGATAATGAATATGAAAGCTACTTTTTAGAAACCAACCTTACAGCTCTTCAGACAGATCTAAGGCAAGACAACGTTTTCCATAAATCCACTCTTTCGTTTAGCACAAATGTATAGCACTAAACTAACTAATTAGTAGATTGAGATTATTTAATTGATAAAAACCAAAATTACTCCAGGAGCTAAATTTGTTTTGTTGTGAGACAAGTTATTAAAGTGAAGTTTCAATCCAAAGTTAATTAAGCACTAATGCGCAGCGATACTGCAGACACGTGTTTCGGCATTACAAGGAACGCCTTTTTCAATGCAAAAAATTGAGAGCTTATGGATGCACAGACATCCGACAAAAGCAACGGGAACAGAAGCGAACAGCTTAAAAAGCAAACAAAGCGGACTATCCGAACACCAACAAGAAAATTTTTAAGCCAAAAAAGCAGCATCCTTGACCATTAGTGCTTAATTAATGTTGGATTAAAACTTCACAATTTCTGCACTAAGGCATTTATTTTCTTAAGTTATTAAAGGTTTATGTATATTAAGGTATATCAGAAAAAAGTTTTTTTTTTTTTTTTTTTTTTTTTTTTTTTTTTTTTTTTTTAATATCGAATTTTCAATAGTGCATAAAAGTTGCCTTTTGTTTCTATCAGTATGTGTGCAAAATGTCATTGATTTGAGTTAATATTTTCCTTTGCTGTGTGCGCGTGTGTGCTGCGGCCGTTCATTACACAAAATCTGTTATTTTTCAATATTTTTTTTAAAGAATAAGTAATTGGATTCTTTAGCTCTAATAGTGCCGAAAAGTTGCCAAGTGGTATTCTTAGAGTGCAATTTTTTATTCATGTGGATTGATGGCTTCAGTTACTTCTAGAGTCGTTCATTATACAAAATTCTTGAACGTTATGGAAACTAACCCTGTAACTTTAAAAGTCGAATATTGAGAGTTTGAAAGTACTAGCTCGTAACGTCCTTCAATGAACGAACGGATGCGTCCATTGACACGATATTTTCCTGTCTAGAGGGGAAATCATTACTGTTAAAGATGGCATAACTGACACTTGGTCAGCAGGCATATTTCTCGTTAGTAAGTAGAGGAAAAAATATTTCAGTTTCTTCAGATGTTCAATAAAATGAAATGTTGGCTCCTTCAAACTAACGTTGTTAAGTACAGTTGTGAAGGGTAACAACTTGACAGTTTCCTATTTATTTAGTATATATTACTACTATTTTTAATACTCATTCCACGGTATTTAGTTGGGAAATGTCTCTAGCGTAACTCTTTTATTTAGTCTTACGTGCTTAAATTATTTTCTTGAACACAAACTGATTTTGTTCTTGATTCGTCTAACAAGGTTTTCATACATTTAAATAAAATAATCCTTGATATTCAAAATTTTAAATTTTATTTCCGTGAAATGTTTTGAATGCATAATCGACTAGCTTAATGAAGTTATTTGAATAATTTATATGGTATTTAAAATAATAATAATAACAGCTGGTTTTACTTTTTCCAGCATGCGATAGTTCCTTTTTTTACAGATACCCCGAACTCCTTTCACCTATTGAAAAGAAATATCGCGTGATCTTGCTCAGTCGGATGTAATAAATGAAATAAAAATAGACTAGTGGATTATTATATGTTTCCATGGTTGCACTTTGTTGTATATTTCGAGATCAAAGGCCAGTGGCAATAGCTCGTCATTCCATTTGGGAATTATATTTTAGATTTCTTTCTTTTTTCTGAAAAGGGATGATTCAACTGTTCAGAAATTATGAAATTATTTTTTTATCTCGTTAAACATTGTTTTTCTGCACTCTCCAAGCATGGGGGCGTTTTTACAACCATTTAAATTTAAAACTCTTTGCACTCAATCTTACTAACAGAGATACATTTACCTCCATCAATCACACATCACAAATTTACTTAATGTAAAAGTTAGTGTTTTTGTTTCAATACTTTTCTGTCTTTGCGAGATTTAATAGCATAATACTGTCTAGAAATTGCTTTGTTTTTTGTAATAAATTTCAGTAATCGCTTTATTAAAAGTCATTAAATTTTCTATATGGAATAATTTTAAAATAAACTGTGTTACAATATCGAAATTTATGGAATAATGGATTTTTACACAGTTACAAATTAGTTTCATCCGCAATAGAATGAGGAAAAAGGGTCTTAAACAACTGTACTGGATCTCAATGGCAGCTATCATACGCTGATCTAAAACTACTTAACATATTTTTTAACTCGAAATATCCCCTCTCACTACCAAAATTGTTATGTAATTTATTCTTTTTTGTTTTTTAATGGTAAATTTTTGAGATCATATGATTGAACTATTATGACTCGAAAGTCGATATTTACTAGCAAATAAAACATTTTTAAGCACTTAATGTTTAGGTTTTATTTATCGTTTACAATTTTATTGCCATCTTAGATATGTATTTATAGTTTATTTTCGCTTTAGTAAGCACGTGAAAATGTTAAACATGGTCACAAATATGAGTATATTTTGTTAACTAGTATAATGGTGTTTTAGGCCTTTTTATGAATCTTCATGCAGATATATTTGATTGTTCAAATACAATATTTAAGCCAATTAATTTGTCAAAAAGCTTAGTAACTTTCATTTTGTACTCCACTTGCATGAATGTATACTTGCCAGATTGCTTTGATTATAACGTTCATTGAGGGGCTGCAACGCAATTTCTGTAAGCGTATATATCCTCAGGTGTCTTAAACTAACACTTTCTGAAGAACATTGGTTAAATGAAGCCTGTCTTAGTTTTTCTTAGGGCAGTGATTCATTTACTTTATACTTTCCTTTTGCTGCAGTGAATTTTGTTTCCCTATCTCAAGCATATTAGTTTTAAGCAAATGCGCAATTACAGTTTAACATTTTTTCGTACCATTTCTGCATTTTCTGCTGATGTTTTGAGAGAGAGATAGAGAAAGAGAGAAATAAAAGATTGAAAACTGTTTCAGCACAGTTACAAAATGATTTTTTAGCAGCTAAGTCAACTAAGAAATTGATTAAATTTCCGCCCAGAAAGAAATTAAGTGAGCAAACACTAATAAAGGCTAATACAAAGAATATTTTTCTAATAATGTGTACGGCCTATTTTGAAGACAGATCCTCTAATTAAAAGCGCATGCAATTCTTATGACGTCGAAAATAAGTCCTTGTGACAATCCATCAGTGCTCAAATTGGATGTGCTCAAATTGTCAATAATGATCAAGAGACTAATGTATGAGGTATTTGTGTGAGACATATCTTTTTATTTGACTTTTTATTGCTTGTGGAAAGCATTAGTTAGTTGAATTTTCTCAAGTGATTGATAATTAAAACATATATGAGCATGAGCATTGAGCATTGATTTGTTAAATATTAAAAAGTGTTCTTTTAACTTAACATTAAATTGACATTCTGAAAAATAACTATATAGTTTCGTTGTAAATACTCTCGCTTCCTCTCGAAAATATTTCTGGATTCAGGTTTGATTTTCGCAAGGACAAATATAGTTTCTCCGAGATCTCAACACACTGAAACTTGTGGAGTTCCCTGAACTAACTTTTGAAAAACCTTATTTAGACTTTTTTAGTGGGTAAAGAAACAAAAATGTCTTCATGGTCTGAAGCAACTTTCTGGTTAGAATCGAACTAGAGTAAATTTGGGACTGGGAGTTAAGCCGCACTTTGTTTCACTGCTAGGTAAAAAATCCTATGGTGTACATTAAATTAAGCAAAATAGCACCAGCGGCACTCAATAAATGGTGCTTTTCACTTTTCACTCCAGGGTCCCCCGTACTTACCACTACACATGGTTTAACCGGTTGGATGTGTCCCTGAAGAGGGCCTGAAGGGTGCTGCTAGTGCTGCAACGTTTCACCCTAAAAAGGTGTCATGTTCAACTAGTTTTAAGTGTACACAATATACGCATAAAAATAATTAATACTTTTAAGCAATTTTTTCTGAAACATTATATTGTGGAGAGTCACCCTCATCTTTTGTTATGCGGAAATTATACCGCTCTCGTCGTAAGAACAGTCAAACAATAAATGATTGAAAAATTATTTACTAAGTAAAAACAAAACTAAATAATTTTACCGTAGTGAACTTGGTACCATTTGAAAATTCGTTAATATTTAATGATCCGTCGAGAAATCCTCTACAGATTGAAAACTAAACTCACTCTGTGTAACTTCGTCGTTTTCATTCTTTCTTTTTTTCTTTTCTGTTATTTTTTAAATATTTGGAATCTTTTCTCTACATTTTATGCATTCACATTCCTGATATTCATTGTGACTGTTTTTTTAATGTCTTGTTTTGCTGTAACTTGGCTAAGTCTCGGAATAAGAGCTATTTTATGTAGGTGTTGATGGTTTTACTCTGCTAGTCTCAGGTCCTACAGGCTGTGAATTTATTTGAGGGATGCTGATTAGTACTTTACATAATTAATATGCCTAATCTTGTGTTGTGGTATTGGTACCAGCACCGAACTATCCACCAATGCTTAAAAAATCACCTGGATAATTCCCCCCAAAAAAGTGGATTAATGTTTCATATTGTATGGTATATATATATATATGAATTAAATATCTTTTCAATTATATTGAGCATCTAGGTGATGAAATTTTAAATCGAAAATTTTGAGCATTATACAATCTGAAAAGTATCTTTTGTTTCTTCTTTATTTATTTTCTAGGCTTAATGAATAAATGTCTTTAGTAAGACAAAGCAGTTTTCGAAAGAAAATGAGTATTTTTATTTCTAGGTTATTTCATTGACTTTAACGTATCCTTATTGAAATTATCTCGACTAATATGATAGCCGAATATTATTAGATTTGACACTCTATTAATTAACCCAACGCAATGTATAATAATTGTGCTCAGTGCTTCTGATTTTTTTTCAATCTCCGGAATGATACTTGCAATGTTTTCAGTGACATTACTATTATAAATTTAATTAACGGGGTTCAGGAAAAATTTCGAAGGCAACTATCAGATTTTTATTGAATTATGTTGTTGAGTAACATTAATATCACACGTGCTGAAAGGAGAGGTGTCTCAAATTCCAGGGCTCCAGTGAAACAGAAATGTGAAAAGAAAGAAAAAAAAAAAACTTCACACAACTAATCCATATTTAATTTAAAAAGTGAGAATCAAAAGGGTTCGGTAACCCTTTTGGCTACTGTCCAAAATCAAGAAGTCTATCAGTTACTCCACCTGCTCTGCTCCGAAACTAAGGTGCCACAGGTACGATATGCATACATACATGTAGTGTTGTTATTTTCAGTGAACTTAACATTTTTTTTTTTTTTGAAGTTATTAAAGTTGAGACTGATACAGAAATAGAGAGTAAAGGTTATATGTAATTAAATGTGAGAACTAATTGAGTTAAGTTTAGTATTAAAATGTTTAAAAAAGAAGGAAGAAAAATAGTTGCAGGATTATTTTTAGAAATGCCGTATTTTCCGGTATAACATAGGTCGCAAAATTGACTATTTAAATATCCTAATTTGGCTATTGATAAAGACTATAGTTTGAAGAACAACACAATGACCTTGAAACTTTTCTCATTGTCGGCCTTTGTGAAGGATGCAATAAACTTATTGTTTATGGATAGAGACGGAGATGCGGAAGATGAAAGGAGGTTTAATTCTCGTTCTCCGCTTAATGTGACACCTTTTTCTGGAACAAATATTCAAATTTGGATAATTAAAGACCTTCAATTTGAAAATCGATCTCGTGACCTTGAAACTTTTCTCTTGTCTCGGCATTTGTTGATGAATCCATTGAACTTTTCGTCAGAAGAGAGAGAAGAGGAGGTTGGGATGAAGAGCCCAATGATCCACATTTACGCCAGATAGGTGGGCGTGGACATTTCCACGGAACTCTGAAAGGTTACGCACCCTGTCAGGGGATGGATGTTCGGCCGTTTTTCTGGTAATGAAAGTGCGGGGGCGTGAGATGACGTCATCGAATGTCAGTGACGCAATGCGGGTGGGTGGGTGGGTGGTTGAAAGAGGGAATCCGTTTCTATGGTTACCACTATCCGATAGTCATCACATTCAGGAAGTCGTGACCAGACTTCTCGCAAGTTTCTTTGCAACTGCATTCTTAAGTTAAGTCTGTCATTCCTTTCAGCTGTAAGCCATAGAAGAAATTTAATGTCAAATTAGAAACAAGGTTTTTAAAAAGAGTTGTCTGTAATTCGTAAGTTGCTATAAATAGCAGGATACAAGTGGAAAGATGTGATTTGATTAACTTATTCGCGTTGAGATGGGGGAAACTTTCAGTTGTTTATTGAACAAAATAGTATATAATTATAGTGCTGCTCTGGTAAGTTGACCTTCGACATTGACAGTGTTAACCTTTTTTTGGGGTTATATGGTAGGGTAATTGGCATGTTAGTTGGGTTACTTTCGTAGTCGTTCTGAAAAAGTTTTCCAACTAAAATGTGCAGCAATTACTCTTTCCTATTTTCCAAAAAAGAAGCAAACATTGTTCATTTCGGAGGTCAACTTACCAGGGAAGCACTATACTTTCATTCTTTTGATTTTAAAAGTAATCATATGTGAAACAGCGTTGGATCCTATTTCACTTGTGGTTAGTATGTGTAATATAGCTCCGAAGAGCAAATTTTCTTAGCTGAATCGATGTTCATTATTTTTTAAGGTGGAAGGGATATTGAAAGATTTAAGTTCTTACTAGTGAAAATTTTGTTATAATTTTTGAATACTAAATGTTGAATGCAAACGGTTATTCAAATTTTCATTTTTATTATTTCAGCATTTCGTAACTGAGTGTAAATGTAATTACAAATTTTTTTTTTTTCATTTCAAATTCTTGAGTGACATGATTATTTTAGAAAGTAGTTAAAGTTTTCTCCAAGCCCTTTGACACTGTGAGTGTCTATTTATTCTGCATTATACTGCCTTTTGAGAAATGTAAATACAGTGGAACCCCGATTTCACGCTGTCCGTTTCGTACGTTATCCTGCTTACAACGTCCTTTTCTGCTGGTCCCTGAAGAATGCTATAGATATTGTTGAAAGATTTCGGATTTTATGTTTTTCTTTTCCAAAAGTCCGCTTAATGCGTTTTTCAACAGGGAGATCTCAAAACCGTTTTTCATATACAAGTTTTACATAAATTTTTTTTTTCATGATAAAATAATTTCCTACACTGTAAAAATGGATGTTGTTTTTACAGTACTATGCAGCTAATTTTATAGTGTCAAACTGTAAAAATTGCTAATTTTACAGTAATAAACGGTAAAATTTCTAGTTTTAGAGTTTACAGTTAGATTTTAGTTTTAAACTGGAACCTCTGCTGCCAGTATTATACTGTAAAAACAACGGTTTATTTTTGGCAGTTTAGCTGTTTAAAATCTCTTATGCATTCATTTTGTGATGTGTTGCGGTTCTATATGCAAGGGTCTTCCTCCTACCGTCCTTCACAACAATTAAGGAACTGCTGACACTCTTCTCAAAATTCTCCCAGAAGTTGATGTAATATGTATGATCTCTTAATTCTCTCAAAGTCGGATTTAATATCTGCTTCCAATGATAGTGATGAAACAATGAAGACGATGAGAAATCATCGAGAGTATGCCCACAACTAAACAATTGATCAAAACATAAAAACTCTGAATTTTTTTTGCGAATGCCGACTAAGGAAGCAAATTTATAAAATTTGTTAGCCGAGAACGTACTATTAATGAAATTATATCCAAAAACACATTTTCCCCACTAGTTCATTCAATAAGTAGCATTTTTTTAAAAAAATATGCTTAGATTGTCAAATCCATCCCCGATTTTACTTTTTACCACTTGGTAGGTTTTTTTTATTGCTGTCCGACTGAAAACGTAAAATTGGTTTTCTACTATATATATTTTTTCAATTTGCGCAGTGTTTCTCTACCGAAACTGTTCATGAAGTAACAAAAAGTATAAAAATAATTCCTATTTGTTTTATAATTTACTATTGGTTTGAAACTATTTATGGCTTTTTGCTTTGCACTTGAAAGCTAAAATGCTTCATGCAAACTAATTTGAAAAGGTAATTAGCAAAATTTTATTGCTTAAGAAATCACGTGTACTTTGCGAAAGTTCTGGCAACAAGTTCTAATGAGACTCCCAAAAGTATTATAGTAATTAGGAATGTGAGTACAATAAGATTTAATGAGCCATTAAACATGTTATAACTATGAGAAATAATGCAGTCTTATTTGAAGAAATAACAAATACAATCTTTTTCAACACCATAACAATTAAGTTAAGATCATTTAGAATAATATACGGGCGATTCCACGTGGACTCACGTTACCGTTTTTGACGTGATTTTACAAAAGTAAATTACTTTAAGAAAAATGTGTTTCGAAAAGTAGCTTACTTAAATTTCCTTCAAAGCATCATAAGGGATTTGGACATACTTTGTTCTATTTAGCAAGCTGCTGCTAACGAAAAAGTATTAGCATTCAGTATTTCCCGATCATTCTGTAATACTCGCACTAACGCTTTTTATTAAATTGTCTGTATTATGCAATGATCTGTTTTTCATTGGCGGAAAAATATAAGTAATACATTTTTTTCCAGGCATTTTGACGTTTGTAAATTGCTGGGATGTCAAATGGGCTACAAGAGTGCAAGACTTCTTTACTTACGGGAAATTAGCGGCTTTGATAATCATAATCACTGTTGGTTTCGTTGAACTGGGAAAGGGTAAGTTTTCTTCTTTTCCAAAATGCTTGGAATTTACTACTCATTTCTTGTCGAAAAAATATGTTTGTTTTGTTCCCCAATAACTCGCTTATAATTCCTCGCTCACCAAATATATTTTTGAGCAAATAATTACACTTACAACAATTTCATTATTAGAAAGCAATTCATTTGAAGTTATTTTAGCAATCATACGTTTTCATTGAAAATGAAGGTCCCTCCCCCCCCCATTTATAATAGTTTTTTAAGTAACTTTTTGATTACCAAGCTCGTATCGTATGGATCTAAGACAGGAAAAAAAAATATTTCCTAGTTTATGTACTGTATTTCGCAATGATTATTTTTCTTTATCTAAGAAAAATGTTATCTTTCATACTCTACAACGCAATTTAAAACAATATTTTAGCATTTATTTATTGGTATTGCTGTTTCAAAAAGAGCTACGTTAAACTTTTATCTATGAAGGAAATTTCTTGCGTTGCCTAAGCAGAAGTAAATTGAATTAAGAAAATTAAATACAGGTAAAATGAAAAAATATACAGGTAACGTTAGATATTGCTACGTTGAGTATAGCTTATTGCTGTTAGATAACGGTGTGGTCGCGAGAATATTAAAAATCGGACATAGTTAAGCACTTGCCATCTCTTTTTTTTAAAAATGATAAATAATTTTTATAATAGTCATTGGATATCAGCCAGGGATTACTCCGTGCTTCTAAAATTTAAAAGCTATATTTTTTTAGGAATTTCAGTCAATCTTTTTAGATTTCTTTTTATTCATATTAAATGTTACGCAAAAAGAGTTATTTTAAAGTTGTTCATAATGCATGAAGCAATCAACAAAAATAAATTATCTATGCAAGAAGTATAAAAGTGCTTAAAGATAAATAAAATGAGTAAATATCCGGTCCGAAAGAATTTGCCAAAAAAAAAAAAAAAATAGAAAAAGAAGAGAAAAGAGAAGAAATAATAATGAATAAATAAATAATAAAAGTAAATAAATAAATAAAAAGTAATAAGAAAAGAATATAATGAAATGAAATGTATTGGGTGCAGAAAAGGAAAAATAAATAAATAGATGAAAGCAAGAAGGAACGAAAATTAACGCTGCATTTATGCATGCAAACAAATGCTAGCGATAATATTTATTTTAATATCTTCAAGAAATTCATTTGATTACGCTACAATGAATCACTTGGCCCAGTGTCTGCTTCGAATCACCAAGGTAAGACATTTAAGATCAGAAGAAATGAAAAGTGAGAACAACAAATAATCTCTATTTTTCAAAAATAAAAAGGAAAATCAAGTATCAAGAGTAAAAAAAAGTGCCAATACTTTAAAAACACAAGCCTAAAGTGTAAATAAAATTTCGAGCTTAGAACATGAACATGAAAATGAAATTAGTGGACGGTCTTTGATCTCAAAAATGCTTAATTCGTAATGGTTGATGTAGCAGAAACTAGCAATTGTCATCCAAGCCTTGGGAGGTGGTAGTTTGTTGTCTATTTGCTGAGTAAAAAACCTAGAGAAAGAAAGAAGGAAAGAAGGGGGGGGGGGGGGAACAGTAGTTCGAGGAATCCTTGTGTTCTTATCGCATCTCTGTAAAACACTTTTCCTTGCAGCAGCATAACGCCGACAAGAAAAACAAGCTGCCAGGGGCTCCCTCATGATACTCATTTCACTTTTCTCGCAGGAAGACTTACATTGTATTTTTTCCCCTTCCATGTTTATTAAATTTTGGTAATTGTTTCTGATGTTTTTTTTTGCTATTAATGAGGAAATGATCTACATTTCCCTCATAAACTGAGGATCTTTCGCAAAACACAAATTTCAAAATGTTCGAAAAAGGAAACGTTGCGATTTTGAAATTTTTCGAATGTTTTTTCTCTTTACTTGATTCATTTAAAAAAAATTGTCCTTAATTTTGCCCAGGAAAGGGGAAGGGGAAATAAAAATAAAAGAGTGAAGGGCTTCTTGATTCTTTTAATTTAAAATTATAGTGAATGTTGCCCCCCCCCCCCCCCAAAAAAAAGCCTAAGTTTGTATTCCGCCATTTCAACCAATTAATGAAAATATATTTTTCCAAGTTACTACATGCCTGCGCGAACCAATCATCTCCGAAAAGTAGGGGAATAGCTTGTGGTGGCATGAACAAGTTTACAAAATTTAATCAATATCAAAAGATAGTGAAGACATTTAGGCTCTTTCATCGGGAATTTTTATTAAAGTTATGAGTTCAACGAACTCCCACTATTTTCTTCAGACCCCCTCACTTGGTTTCCTAAGCAGTAGTAAAAGTAATAAATGGTTAAAATGTAGAAACATTTCAAGCTCTTCTTAAAGACACTTTCCTCTTTTCTATTTCTATTATTTAATTATTTTTGTTGCTAAGTTTTAACTTTGCATTTAGCATAAAATGAAGATCATTTCTGATTTAATCACTAAAAATGCAAAAGAATCAATGAATTAAGCCTACAAAGGTCAACCATTGAATCTTGAGACAAAATCTTTCTGAAACGAAAGGGTTTTTGATAACTCTTGGTAAACCTTTTCCTTTAAATAAATTAGCTTTAAGACTTGATTTTACATGTTCATTTAGCATTTAACTAAACACCTTTTTCGTAAAACGCACATACACGTTGCGGATTCACGTTTTTTTTTTTTAGATTTTATTTTCTCTTTAAAATCTTGTATTCAGTTGAATCATGATTTGCCGAGTTATTATCCCAATTTGTTAATGTAGGCATAGAATGTAAGCACAATATTCAGAAAACAAAAATTAACTAGATGTACTGAATGTTTTTTAATAACATGCAGCGTTAGAAAAGAAATTAAGAAAAGATTTACGGGGAATCATTTTATGGAAAACTAAATTTATTCTTATTTTATTGAACCTATAAAACTGAAACGTATTCCTTGTTGTGGTTTAGTATTCATGTAAGCTAATTTTAATTCTGAAACGATAGTTTCATTTACTGTATAGACAAGTCGCTTTTACTGAATGCAAAGCTCTTGGAGCATGTTTCGGAAATAAATTCACAAATATTTTTCATAAAAACTATTTCAAATAACAAAGTAATTTGAAAAGGCGCCTAAGATAGTTTGTGAGGGTCTTCACTTTTTCGTTCTTTGATTTACAAAACTAAAATCGATTGATTTTAATCTGTAGTTCATTCTTCCTTTTGTGTCTATTGATCGATTTTTCTTCTTTATTTGACATAAGATATTTTTCCGACGAAACGATACATAAATATGTTTAATGCAAGATAAGTATTATCTCTGAAAGCTTGTCTTTCCTCTCTTTAAGTCCAGGCTTTTAAAGGTTGAATATCGCGATCGATATCAATGTAGAAAACGGTGCAGCATAAAAAGGGCAATGCTTTATTTAGATTTCGATTATTTCGCCAAAAAATATAATCCATGAGCTAAATGACAACTATATAACAAAAGTATTTTAAATGAGATGGTATTTTCTAAATACCTGCAATCTCTATTCAAATCATTTAATGATTTATTAACTTCGGGACTAACTAGAGTCAAACCTCGTGGATTCGAACACCCTGAAAACGAATTGCTGTTAATAGGAACTGCACTTGCGGGCCCCGTTCTAGTTGTTGTTGTTGTTGTTTGTTCCCTTTCGGATAAGACGAACTACACTTCAAAAAAAAAAAAGCTGATGTTTTTACAGTATAATACTGGCAGCAAAGGTTCCAGTTTAAAACAGCAAAAGCACAGTATTAAACTGTAAAACAAGCCATTCTACAGTTTTTTACTGCAAAATTATCAATTTTACAGTTTATTTCTATAAAATTATTGTAAAATTAGCATTCGAGCAGCATTTTATTTCAAGAATCATTATGAAAATTTTTTAAGTGAAATTAGTGTCGGTAGAGGTAAAAGATAACATTTTGTAAATGGAAACAAACTCTATTGCCACACTTGTGGTAATTTTCGAAATTAAACTGTTGGTGAGGTACATATAGAATATATTCTGCAAGTTCAAAGGTGTTTCCAAACAGTTGTGTAGGCGTGATCATTATTTGAAGGTTACACTGCTAAAAAGTTTTTTAAAGCTTTGTGATCTTCAGTTTTCCTCTCTAGCATGTATACATATACGAACTAACTTTGTTACTAACTTGGCTCAAATATTAATAGCAATTTACCGCTCACAAGTCAGGGCTAAGGCATAACTACATGAAATATACCACCAGCTCGGCCATCTCATTCAGGTATTGCAGTTTCACCCTCATTTGGGTGTCATCAGTCTCGCTTATTTTTACTTCAACTACTAGTTTGTTTGGTGCTCTTAGGCTCTATATGATGATTTCTCTTTCCATCTCGGTTGCTATCTAAGCCAGACTGATGATTCCGAAAGAGGATGAAACTGCAGTATCTTGATGACGCGGCCGAGCTGGCGGTATATTCCATGCTGTTTCAAATACTTTAATTGGTCATGTGGAAGGTTGCTAAAAGCATTTTTTAAAGAATTCCACAGTAGCAGCTATTTTTATGCTTAATTTTGGTGTTTCCATTTATTCCATAAATACTGCACACTTGGATAAGTGAAAAGTTTTTCATTCTTCCCATATTTCTGGCAGATTAAACTTTGGTGCAAATTACACTTTTGTGTGTGTTTTGAATAGATTCAGTGCATCATTTAGTTTTTGATTGAATTTTCTGCTCAAATAGTTTCAGCTTACATTTCGAGCATTTAGCGGGTAGAATGTGTGGGCGACGGACCACATATTGAGTACTTTTGTGTATATTCTTTAGCTTTTGCACTAGGGAGAGGGAGGGGACATGTCACAGACTGTGCCATTGAAAGTTAGGAAAATTTTTTAATAGGGTTTTAATCCTAATTTTATGGGGGCTCTCATTCTGAGGAGTGGAGGGGCATGCTCCGGAGCATTTGGGGGGGGGGAGGGGCTTGCACCCCTGATAACTTCATGGTAACTTCAGTAAATATATCGCGCTGAAAATATGCATGGTTTGAATTTCTGTCATTTGAAGAAAACCTGGGATAGAAAAAAAAATCGTAATTGTCTTATAATTAATGATCTATGCAATGAAATTTGTTAAATGATGTTCGTAAACATTGAATTTTATTTGAAAAACTAAAATTTGTAATCCATTTCATTTGTAGGAAAAGTTGAATATTTTAATTTCGAGAATTCTGAAACGGATATAACGAAAATTGCGTTGTCTTTTTATTCCGGACTTTTTGCGTATAACGGATGGTAAGTAATGTGTTTTTCAAGAACTTTCTGAATTCATTTGAAATAAATGTAATTTATGGTGCAGTAGTGTGATTTTTTTCTATACAAAAAATTACCAATTTGAAGTTTTAACAATGCGCAGAGGGGAAACTGAAACACTTAAATTAAAATTCCTGCACTTATTTATTTACTTTTTAAAAATCTTAAACAGTCAATGTGCGCTTTGAATTTTTTTTTAAGTTTCTTGTCTGTCGAATGACGTCATCGTCCCCATTAATTATTTTTGAGCAGTAGTTGTAAGTATTTTTGGCTAGAAAAAGGTTTTGCTTCTTTGATTTTCGAATGAATCCAATTTACTGCTTCGCTATACACTAGATGGCGCAATAGCACAGAGGATTTTACAAGCGATAGGACCTGAATAGTTCTCTTATGTTAAGCAAAACATATTTATGCAAACGTGATAAAAAATACTCCAATATGCCAGAGCATTTTTTAACATAGGGACTAGGCGACACTAATGTCGCCTAGTGAAGAAAATTTGTCGCCTAGGAAATGCAAAACAGAGTCACTGGGCGACATTGTAAAATCCAACATTTGGTCACTCCTAGTTTTCGTAAACGGAATTCTTTCTTTCTCTTTTTTTTCCCCTTCCTAAAAGCCTCCACAGCTTCTCCTACAGCCTCCAACAAAACCTGTTCCTTTTTTCTGCTCATTGATGTTGGTAAACAAAAAGAGGTGAGGTGACTCCACTGATCTCAATATATCAGTGGGTGACTCCTTCCCATTAAAAACACGCTTCGGATTCTAATTTTACAAATATTGGGTAAAATTTTCCGATTCTTTTTTTTTGAAATGTTATTTAAAATATTAAAAATAAATGTTTTTTTTAATGTAAAATTTTATATCTATTTTGGGTTTCCCCCCCCCCCCCAGACACATTTAATGACAGACAACAGCCCCAAGTCATCCAGTGAAAAATCCTTAAAAAATGCTCTGCAATATGCTGTAATAAATTGGGTACTCTTTGTTTCTAGTTTTTTATTCGAAGAGGCGCCATTCGAAAATCATGCCGAGACATGCCAAGAAGAAATCAGGGTTTGAGATAGAAATTCCGTGCCCTTATGATAATATGTACCGCTGGCCCCTAGCCGAAATTTAACGTTTCCACAAAAAATCTGGAAAAGCTCATTCGATTCAAAAATTTTATTTAGGATTCAACTTAAACAATGGAAATAAATTTTTAAAAAGATTTTGATTTTTTAAGCACTTCTCTTCATTTCTAAAACAAAATATTTCGTTGCGATTTCTGAGATTCTATTGTTTTAGACAAATGAGCAGAATTGATTTGTGAACAATGAACAATAAGTTTTTCTAATGATTGATACGAGCCCTCTGAAGCCTCCGGGACCCATGCAGTTCCCCATTTTCTCTCTTTTGTCTAAGGCTTTGGGAGGAAAATGTTAAGATTTGATTTAGATGGGAGAGAAGAGATGTGATTGCTTTCATGATCCAGCATTTCAAATTCCAATAACGGAACCAATAAATTTTATGTCGACGACACTATCAAATCTGGGTTGCCATCGGTGAGAAAGGAGTTAGGCAACCTAGTATTTAATTGCTTGTCTTATATTATTGTTAATATTTTTGTATGGAAATGTTGGAAAAAACAATAATTGTGTTTTCTTAAATTTAGGAATTATTTGAACTTTGTCATCGAGGAGCTGAAGGATCCTCACAAGTAATATTTTTAGCGTTTTCCAAATACATTTATGCATTAATTGTGTGTGTCTCTTTTTTTTACTGTCTGGTTTTTAAAGTTAAAATGTTAAAGTTCTTCGTTTATGTCACTGAATGAAAATCTAAGCAATACATTCACCATTATTTAAATATTTTTTATTTGAACATTCCTCAAAAATAAAAACTTTGGTTGCTCGTAATCCTACTAGGGCCCTATTCAAAAGAAAAAGAAGAAAAATCATTTTGAATAACGTTTTGTATTGACGTCATACCTCCTCTCTCAAATCATCTTGCTTTACAGAATTTCTATGAGGAGACGGTTTGAGAGATAAGTTATGTCATTATTCTGAAGCGGAATTCTACTAATTTTCTTTGCCTGGAATAGGGCCCTTTGTTTTATTCATATTACTTTTTATATAAACAAATGCAGCAGCACACGAAGGAATCACCCAAATAAAACCAAATTCGCAGCAAATGATAGTTATAGGATGTTATACAAATGGTCAAAGTTTCAGATCTACCACGGCATGCCAGGTGTACCTCAACTAATTACAAACGAAATTAAACCCACTTGCAATCAACTTCGCGACAGAAACTGCTAAACAAATATTGCCTTTACTATTTAAAAACTCTTAACAAAGTGTTCAAGTGAGATCTGTGAAATATTTTTAAGAATGAAACCTTTATTTCATTTGAAACTTTAAAACTTAGTTCACAGATGACAGCAGCTCAGTTTAAAGATGGACTTACCGGGGAAGAAGTTGCAATTGAAAAGTTAGGAATAAAAAGAAAATAAATTAACTGAATGGCCTACAAATATTGATCGGCATTTTCAGGTTGAAATCCTAATCACTAAATAGAAAAATACTTTCTAGAAGAAGCACAAATCACCTAAAAAATTAAAACCTTCATTCTGAGTAAAAAGTGGTAAATTTATCGCTGTGGAGAGTTAAAAAAATGCTATACCATACTATAAAACAAATGTATACATCAAATGCATTTTCTGAAAATAAAATAGAAGTTTTCGGATATTACTAACAAGGGTGCGGACCCTGACTAAGCAAGTTATTATTTCAGTTTTGCATGAAATTATCTATGGCGTCTTCCTTTCGTTATAAATGTTCTGAATAGACTACTTTTAATATGATTGAGTTTTTGAGGCACTTTTAGTACTTTTACTGCAAAAATACCGCGCATTTATGCAAAATTAGCTTTAATTTTTTGGTAATTATTAATATTTATCTTAGATTTTTGTCTATATCAAAGAAAATGATTTATTTTATGTGAGTGGAAAAAAGGTTACATTTATGATTCTGTCTTATGAGCCAATATTTTGAAAAGTGCCAATTTGAAGTTGGAGTTTTCTGATTAAAAAAATTTTTTTGCAGAAAAAAAATAATTTTGGATTCTAAGTCTAAATTGGGTCTAAATGCAAGAAAATAAAAGGGGGGAGGTCAAGGAAGTTATTTACCCCCTCCTTAGATTACTCACTTTTAAGCCGTTACAGATCTGATAAGTGTTACAGATCTGATGTTAATATGAGCTACCTATCTGAGTTTATGCTTTCAGTCTTCATTAACATCTCTAAAAATGATATCATTTCCTTGCATTTTGGACATAGAATTAAGATAATTATATTAATATATATATATATTAGCTAAAAATCAAATTTTATTATAAAAAAGAATTTCTTGGAAATAAAAATGAGCGATGAGGTTTTTAGATAAAATAAATTATGAGATTACCAAATCCAAGCTAATAAAACATTTGTTTTGTTTTAAAACAACACACAATTTCAACTTTTTCAACACACAACTCTGCTGCTTGCTTTTCTTTAATTAGTTGCAGGAAATGTAATTTCTTGATCAGAAATTCAAATTTAGCATGCTAGTTATTATCTAGTTATTTAGCGAAGTTATGAGAAATTGAAGCACCAAAAAATAAATAAATAAAATAATAATAATTAATTAACTGAATTTCTGCAGTGTCAATTTTTCTTATTTTACTAACTTCTATTGTCAGGTCATACAAACCACAAATGAAGCAATTATACTAAAACTCATTGCTTTTCATTTTTTAAGAACGAAAATATTCAATATATGGCTGAAACCTATGATTTTTGCTTTTTAATAATTCTGAAACGTGAGAGTTAGTTCGGTAACATATTCGCTGTTTTTCAATGTTACCACTCTGACTGTTACCGATCTGATAAACCGACAAAGTTTTTTTTTTATTTCCGAGTCGATCGCGCTAAACCAAAATCAAACACGTGTTTTTTTCACTTGTAATAAAGGACTATACTTATATATAAAATAACTTTCAAAATAATAAAAGCTGTGCATTTTATCGTGTGTTACGGATCTGATGACTTAAATGACACACATTTTATAAAATCACTTTAAAAAAATCTTACCTGCAATTTTAGATGCAGAAATGTAAATTTTTAATTACGATGCGATAAAACATCACACCAGGTACTCAGTATCACGTGGTATCGGTGCAGGAAATGATTTTGGGAGCCTAAATATAGATCGGAAGTTGTTGTTACCGCTCTGACGCGGAACTTAGGGACACGCTTATTTCGCATTCCCTAGAAAATCAGAAATCGATTAAAACAAAAATGAAGTAAAATATTAACAAAGGGGTGAAAATAGAATCGTTTTTTGTGCAAGTGCGTTTTTTTTTGGGAAGTTAGAAAGTTCCGCTTAAGCTGTTTGCATGCTAAGCTTTGCTACTGGGGACACGTTACCGATCTGATTTTTTAAGTATAAAACAAATATTTTCTGAATAATTTTTTTTTTCTGATGTTATTAGATGAAATGAAAGCAAAACCTTATCTTCTTTCTGGGGAAAATTATTTTTTTAACTAGTTATTGAAATACTAATGAAAATTCACTTGGGAATCAAATTGGCACTTTTCTAAATATTAGCTCTTATGCTGTTTCCCGCGTTTGTATGCATTTATACCCAACAACTGTTTAAACATCGCCTTATATTGAAATTTTTAGGTGTATATAAATGCTTTTATTTCTGTTTTTACTCATTAAAGCTTAATACTTTACAGAAACTTGCCACGAGCCATATTTATTTCATGTATTCTTGTAACAGTGGTATATACACTTACTATTGTTGCATTCCATACTACTCTGTCGATTCAGGAAGTTATGGGTGCTGAAGCTGTAGCTGTGGTAGGTATTTACTAATTATATGCTATTGGTACATTAAAACATTTGGTTATTTTAAAAGATTAAAATGCATTAATTAATCAATTTGCATAGTATCTACTGCGAAAAATATTCATGCTTATAGTGTTTACATGAATAAATGATTTCAAATTCAGGACAAAATACATTTTATTCACGAAAAGCATAAGAAAACATCAGAAACAAGAAAACATCAGAAACATCAGTTGTGGAGCCCCTCCTGATAGTTATGCAAACCGATACAATAGTGGTTCACGCAACTGATAGGTCACCGATGACCATCTACTGAAGATTCAGCTATAAGCTGAAACTGATTACTCAACTGCAATATTGTGTTTATTCCAAGTAAAGATTCAAGTAGTTGCGTAGAACACATGTATGCTCAAATAGCAGTGTAACTTTTTCGGACCGACTGAGTAATCACGTGGATAACCAGACCTTACCCTATAGGTTACACTTCCACCAACAGTCTGACTGATTCGTCTATTCAATTTTCCCGCTTTTTCATCTCCTATTATCCACTTCGAAGTCAGACCATTAAACGCAAAGTCATGGTGAAAGTATATATAAAAGGAGGAAAAAAAACTGAAAAATATTTCTAATAATCATAAGTATTACGGGACTCCCCCTCCCCCCCTATCGCTTCGCTCGCCAGCCCCCCGATTGTTTTGCGCGGGTGCTGTTTAGGGTGGATCGAAATTTTTTTTTTTCGAATTTTAACTCCTACCTATGCGGAAAAGATGTTCTACGATCTACAGATTCATGAAAAAGTAAAACAAAAAATTAAATTTTAAGTTAAGAACTGCCGCAAGATAGATGAGTTTTAGAAATTGAGGGTTTTTTTGTAAAAAATCGAAATTAATCAATTATTTTTATTTTCACATTTTTAAATTCTACCTATGTGGGTAAGATGGTCTATAATATACAGATTCATGAAAAAATAAAATAAAAATTTTAATTTTAAGTTACAAGCTGCCACAAGAGGGATTAATTTTAGTAATTGAGGCTTTTTTTGTCAAAAAATCAAATTAATCAGTTGTTTTTATTTTTAGATTTATAAGTTCTACCTGTGCAGGTAAGTCGTCCCATAATATGTAGATTAATTAAAACCTAAAATAAAAAGCTGAATCTCAAGTCACGAGCTTTTGCAAGGAAGTTGAACTCCAGAAATTTAAGGCTTTTTTTGTAAAAATTAAAAGTTAATAAAAAAAAATAAAATAAAATTCAGTATCATTTCAGAGTCTACCTTTTTAGAAAATATGTTTTAAGGAACATCGATGAGGTAGAAAGGATTTAAAAAGAAAAAATAAGTGTAGCTGCTCTGCCGTAAGCGTTGTTAGATTTTGTTAATAAAACTTTCTAGTGTCAAAGGTCACGATGCTTTTTACCAAAGTACAGTTCGTTACATCTACCTCATTATCAGTTGATGACAAGAAATTTAGGATATGTTGTCCTATGATTTGCGATTTTCCGACATTTACACATACGTGACCGACATACTCAGAGCCAGGCTCTTTAACTTAACTTATATGCTCTTCGATTATAACTTTTCTGTTTCTGCCTTCCACTTTTGGCATGTAGGGGTGGAAGGATAAAATAAGAGAGTAAAAAAATTTTAAGGAAAAGGAAAACAAACTGCCATTTAATCCATAGCGGTGGTGGTTGTGCTACTTCTGATTCGCTCATATGACGGTGTGAAAAGGGAGTGTTTAGGGGATAAAATATTCCAAAATACTTACTGCTATTCAATACTCAGTAGTCAATGATCAATATTTATGACTTTGGACCACTTACTTTTGTTGAAATAAGTATTTTGAATAAAAATATCAAACCAAAATTGAGCGATTATCAAAATTTTTTCTAAAATTCAACACCTTTGCGGCAGTTCAAATTTTTAAATTATCTTTTTAAAATTTATCTTTCCTTAATTCCCATGCCATAGAACATCTTTTCCGCATAGGTAGATTTGGATTAACGAAACTTTTTTTTTTTTCACAATAGAAGAGCGATCCACCCTATTGTACACTACCTTTGTGCAGCGAACTTAGGGGGCTTCGCTTGTTCACCGCCGATATGTCACCAAATTTTGCAACAAACCTGGAAATTGAATTTCTCGCCTTGGCTATATAATATTACATATGGTGTGATCAAGGGGGAAAGTTGATTTTAATAGTATAGTTTTCAATTATTATTTCTAGTATAAAAAGTAAAGAAGGATAAGAGCAGGTAGATATCTTCCTCAGAATGTTTTATACCCAGCGGTACACTACAAAAAATAAACTGTTGATTTTACAGTATAACACTGGAAGCAGAGGTTCCAGTTTAAAACTGTAGAAGCACACTAATAAACTAAAACTAGCACTTTTACAGTTTATTATCATAAAATCAGCTGTATAATACGGTAGATATAACAGTATAATACTGGCAACAGAGGCTCCAGTTAACCAGGAGACCAGGATAGCAGAGGTAAACTGTAAAATTCACTTTAATAAACTGTGAAAATAGCAATTTTACAGTTTACTGTTGCAAAACATCAGCAATTTTACTATAAAATTAGCAATTTTACAGTTTATTACTGCAAAATTACTATAAAATTAGATGTATTTTACTGTAAAAACTACATCTATTTTTTGCATTGTATCTGTATTTATTTCGGAAACATTGCTAGTCACGAGCAGATATGATTAGAAACACACGCACGTAGAGAGAAAGATAGACGATCATACATTTTAATAGTAAACAGCTATAAACAAAATGACGATTTTGCAAAAAAGAAAAAAAAAGCTGACGATTTTTTTTTGTTTTGAGTTTATAACTAACCTATTTTCAGCATATTTTTTAAGTTGTCGATTGTAATTTTCCTTTTTAGCCTAAATGTTTTTATTTATTTCTTAGGGAAGTGTATATTTTAGATTGAAGTAATTCGTCGCACTTAGAGGGGGGGACGCTTAACAGACGCATTACTGTGGCACAATCGGATAACTATAAAAGCAATAAGAAAAGAACTGCAGTCTCCATTAACAATCAATTATCATGAATTTTGAGATAAATAACGAAATTACATTAGGTAAAAACAAAATCCTACGTTCTTTTTTTATTCTTCTAGATATTTGCTGATCGTTTGTTTGGAAATTGGGCGTGGGTTGTGCCAGTTTTCGTAGCTTTATCGACTTTTGGAGGAGTGAATGGCATCCTATTTACCTCATCCAGGTAATTATATTTCAGCTTAGAAATTATGCAAAATATTAACTGATATTAACCCGGTTAAATTTCCTAATTATGCTAGGATTAGTTTCATCATTTTTAGATTGTTTGAATTATGATTTTTTTATATGATGCTTAAAATATTTCCTTCTATCAATTGATAAGGATTTAAATTTTCTTGCGTGCGATACATAGATCAGTATAACTAGATGCACAATTCCATATGGGTAGCCACTAGCCACTGACTGCCATTAAACTCGTGAATCTTGAAGTATACGGGCAAACGCGTACTGTCTAAAATTTTATCGTGCGACCTTCCTCGACTTCGCGCACGCGCCGATTTTCTTCCGATTTTCTAAAAATGGGGGGAGGGGATGCAAGGTAACATTCAGCAAGGAAGTGATAAGCGAACAAAAACTCAAAGCATTGGAAAGTGCGCCTCCTTAACCTATCACCCCTTTTTCAAGTGGAACCGTTCGTGGCTGCCAGGAGCGGAGTTCGAAAACAGACAGCATACGAGTATATACGAGGATGAAAACGCTGATCTCCAGTGGGTGCAACGCTGTTTGCTGCGACAAAAGTTTGCTCGCATGTTTTTTTCGGCCGTTTGCCCGTCATCTGCTTGGGTCTAGGTTGCCCCTGGTACCGTTTTTTTGTTGTGTATCTCATTAATGCTTATCTGTTGCAACATATGGGGCAAGCATGAACCAAAACTGGCATGCTAACAACATCCCAAGATTAATAAACCAGTCGAAATTAATTTTTTTTTAATGATCATATTGAGTTAGTTGCTCAGTTTTAATGTTGATATAAATATATATAAAAAATATATACAAATGTCATATGTAAGAGAATCGATAAGTTAATATTAGTAAAAATATGTTTCCCTTGGATGTGTTTTATTTTGCTGTGCATAGTTTTATGATCAAGAAGCTTAAAATATGCTCTACACTGTGTATTATTTTCCCTCTACTTTTTCGATGATTTCTTTCTGTGTCGTTAATTATTTCACAGCGAATCATGTCTTTTGTAGAAATAAAAACAATTACACTCTCAAACTTGCAATATTCTATAAGGGAATGAAAAAATGATACAAGGAATTGGTTGAGTAACAATGTGTAATAAAAAAAAAACTTGTTTTGAAAACATCGTTTGAATGTTATTTTCTTTTCCAGGCTATTTTACGCTGGAGCTGAACAGGGTCAAATGCCAGAAATTCTAAACATGATTCAAGTTAATCATTTAACACCTACTCCAGCTGTTATGTTTGTGGTATGCTATACAAATTTTTCATAATAATTTAGAGTAAAAACATATTGCTATCATAAACATTTGTATTCTTTAAAATTTGAGGTTAAAAACAATGAGTTGTTAAAATTGTGCCGAATTTCTCAGTTGCAGAAAATTTCTGGTAGTTTTGGCTGATAACACTGGTCAACAAGAACACGTTTTATCTATTAAATGGAAAAAAAACCTAATCATAGTGTAAAATGATGTGCTAGACTCAACCATGTAAACAGTTTTTCTTCAATACCCACATATTTTTTATAACATTCGACTGAAGTTTTAAAAAAATGTGCATATTCACATGCATTGTTAATAAGCAAAAGAACAATAAAAAACTTATCTATTGTTCATTTCTTTCCGCATTTGGCGCCAGGAACATCCTTCTTAAGTGTCTAGCATTAATCAGCAAGCATTTGCTCATTTGGACAATGGAATGGCCTCCTAAAGATGCGTTTTTATAGCTTTACAACGATAATAAGTTGAAATTCTGGTTTTAAGTTTTCAAATCCAGTACCAGGATAACGAAGTCTTTACAAAGTTTTTGAAAAGGTCTAGCATAATATGAAGGCCCAGCAAAATAATCGGTCCTGTTTTTTAAAAAATTCTTTTTTCCATTTTTATCCCATTCACAGGCCCAGCTATTATTAAAAATTGTTTAATTTAAGTTTTGGCCAAAAGTAATTTTCTCGTGATATGTGTTGCACTAAATTTTATCTAAAAAAACTTACGAATATTCTAATGTTGTTTTTTTTAAATTTTGACTGAATACGCTAGTGCTACCGAAGGCAATGTGTTTCAATAATTCTTATCTTTATGACAAGATTTTAATTGTTAATTATGAGTTTTATCATTACATGCTATAGAAAAACACGGGAAAAAATACTTAAAAGCCATGATTACACAAAAACTGTGGGTGATGGAAAAAATTCTGGTTAGATATTTGAAATCAGTGTGAAAAAATTATCCTAGAAACACAAAAATGTTTCTTTTAGCAAAATCTTTGTTAACCAGTGTAATCGCTTCAGTTTTGTCATACCTCGATCTTTTGTCACTAATATATGCACTCAGTCAGTTTTTACATTAATACCTTTGGAGAATTGAATGCTTAACAGTTCAAAACATTTTTAATTGAATATATGAATATTGAAATTTTCTGTATCAAAATACGCTTTTTGTACTTATAGGCGCTTTTATCTCTCGTCTACTTGTGTTCCAGTGATATATATGCTCTCATCAATTATGTTGGTTTTGCGACGTGGCTTGCCATTGGTCTAGCAGTAGTATGCCTTCCATACTTGCGTTGGAAACAACCGGAGTTAGCAAGACCTATTAAAGTATTGCATTTTGGCCTTTTTCTATTAACTTTTGAATCTATTTTATTGCTTCTTAATCAATATTCTTTGATAGTACATTATCTTATGTTAGCTTGTATAAACATATACTAGGGTGTATCAAAAAAAATCCTGTTACTAAAATTTAGCTTTTACCAACAGATAGGAATAACTAAATTCTGTCAACATTTTTGCGTGATTTTTTTTATTTATTATGAAATTTCGCGAGAAGTCTAATTATGGAGGTATAAACTATATTTTGTGATTTTTGCGTAATTTTTTTCCGCTTCTTATAGTGACAAAATTTAGTTGAGGTAGAGTTAATATTCGAATAATAGATTTGAAAAATAATGTACTTTTATCCCTTGTCATTTATTTCGTATTTTCAGCTTGCATATGTAGCTTCAATTTTGAGACATTTTGTTTTATTATTGGGCAATTGGCGTCGTACTATTTTATTATGTAATCAATTTTATGTATCGTTTGATAAATATTTACTTAAGGATAAAGATTTAAAAAAAAAAATAATGACGCACAAAAGTTATCTCAAAAATATTTTTGGCCATCATTTCACTATTTCCATAGATCCAAGACCTTCTATATTGCCGTACTTAGCGCAAA
The DNA here is from genome assembly GCA_038373865.1 of Uloborus plumipes. Taxonomy (NCBI): domain Eukaryota; kingdom Metazoa; phylum Arthropoda; class Arachnida; order Araneae; family Uloboridae; genus Uloborus; species Uloborus plumipes. The sequence continues at coordinate 87,482 of JAXGGA010001353.1, read as the reverse complement.
AGTGGTATCAGCCGAGCTCAAACTGAGAAAAAACTCTTTAAAGTTTTGCGCCTCCATGTATTTGATTTGGATGATGCTTTTTCAGAAACTTTAAAACAATGTTTTTTGTTCTCAAATGACCATAAAACATTGTATGTGGGTAAAATACGTTACAAAGAACCATCTGGTGGCGATAACTTAATTTCGTTAAAAAGCGCAGATACGACTTTTGTGCTTAGCACAGCAGTATATTTCTTCTCCTCAATCTAGAATTAGTAGTCTCAACTTTCCCCGAACGTGTTTCGAGACTCAGATAGTCCTGCAGAAGCTTAGCTCTCAGTTATCATTGAATTCAAACGAAGATACAAGTTGTCAGAGATACAAGAAAATATAAATTTTAGCTAACAATTCCACTGCATCTTGATATACGAGGTGTGTTCAGAAAATAACAGGAATTTTAATTTTTCGAAAAAAAAAAATATATTTATTTATTCGTCTACATGAATGTTGTCACCTTCAAAGTAGTCCCCACTGGATATTATGCTCTTGTGCCAGCGCTTCTTCCAATCCTCGAAACACGTATTAAACTCGATCTTAGGGATGACCTTTAGCTCTTTCAGCGAAGCACTCTTAATGTCATCTATGCTTGTAAATCGACGACCCTTTAAGGTTCTTTTTATTTTTGGGAATAAGAAAAAGTCACACTGAGTCATGTCTGGTGAATATGGAGGATGGGGCATCATTACGGTATTGATTTTGGCTAAAAATTCACGAATAAGCAATGAAGTGTGTGCTGGTGCATTATCGTGGTGCAAACGCCACGAATTGTCTTTCCACAAATCCGGTCGTTTTTTACGGATTGCTTCACGCAAACGGCGTTGAACTTGTAGGTAGTATTCCTTATTAACAGTTTGGCCTTGTGGCAAGAATTCATGATCCACTATGGCATTAAAATCGAAAAACACAGTGAGTAGAACCTTCACATTTGACTGTACTTAGCGAGTCTTTTTGGTCTTGGCGAGCCATTGTGCTTCCACTGGGATGATTGGACCTGAGTTTCGACATCATACCCGTATACCCATGTTTTGTCACCTGTTATAATACGTTTCAGTAATTCTGCATCGTTGTTGACTTCATTTAGAAACTCCTGAGAAACTTCCATTTGCCGCTTTTTTGTTCAAAATTCAACAATTTTTGAACAAATTTTGCTGCTACACGTTTCATACCCAAAACTTCGCAAAAATTTGATGGCATGAACCAATCGATATTCCAACATCATTAGCGACTTCTCTGATTGTGATTCGGCGATCGTTCATAACCATTTTGTTCACTTTTTCCACCATTTCATCTGTTGTTGATGTGCTCGAGCGTCCGGTGCGTTAGTCATCTTCAACTTCTTCACGACCATTTTAGAAACGCTTATGCCACTCGTAAACTCGTGTTTTACTCATAGCACAATCACCATAAGCCTTTGTGAACATTTCAAACTTAGTTACATGTTATTTCATTTTTTAGTAAAATTTTACACAAATTCTTTGTTCCATTTCTTTCATCCAACAAAAGTCGCCCAAACTAATAAACATCTCTAACCTTAATTGTTGCCAACGAAAAAGTAACAATGAAAACAGCTGGCATTTTTATGTATTATTTCAAGAGTATGTCTACCAACAAACCAAAAAAAAAAAAAAAATGTCAATCAGACTCTAGAAAACCCGCGGAATTTAAAAACTCCCGTTATTTTATGAACGCACCTCGTATTCATATGAATTCTTAGCTAAATACACTGTTCAAAATAGAAGTTCCATGTTTCGGAAAGAAATTGGTTACCCCTAGAAAAAAATTATGTATAAAATACCTTTATTTTCGTAAAAATTTGAACTCATTTCATGGTGAAAGGTTGAACCACAAAAGTGTTTATCTGCAGAAATAACTCGAGAAAAAAAACTACCAAACTCTAGTTGTCCCCCCCCCCCTGTCTAACGCTCAATCAATTGAGCTAGCTCATCGATAGGAAACTGGGTGTTCTTTTGATCTTTTAATATGTTCAATGAAGAAAAGCTATTTAAAACTGATTTCGTTTAAAAAGTGGATTAATGTTTGCTATTATTTATTCTTATTTCACCTGATAGTGTAATGCTTGTATTGCATTTAATTTCATCTTTTTTTTTTTTTTTTTTGAGAGGTTAAATCTCTATTATGAGGATACGGAGTTTAGTTTTTGATACCTGCAGCTTAAAGTAAATCTCTGCAACTTTAAGTGAATTTAAATCAATTATATTTTATGAGAAAGAAAGCTCTATTCTACTCGAATACATATATTTAGTTTCGAAACATACGTTGAACTGCTTTTACCAGAATTGATTTCTCCCAATTTTTAAAAACTTCCGAGACCAAAAATTTTCAATACACCGGCAGCTCGTTTATTCCAACCATGGACTGCAGTTTCGTGCTTATTATGCACTCATCAGCATGGTATAGGAATTAAACGAACTGGAGGCAAAAATCCTCTTATAGAGCAAAGAGAGCCAACAAAAACTGGTAGCTAATGTGAAAATTAGATTACCAGCGAGCGACCGCACTTGGTACGGTACAACTCGAAAATTTTGAGGCAAGGCTTGGGTATAAAGCAGTAAGTAATAGGGTGGGCCGAAAAAACTTTTTTTTTATTTCGAAGTTGTAATAGTGCGGAAAAGTTGCGAATCATGAAGATAAAAAGAAGGGAAAAAATGATCGAAATCGGTTGATATCTTCCGTTCGCGCATAGGGCCTAAAGTTTGACAAAAATTGAAGAAACTTCATTTTTTGCGATTTTTGAAATTTTTTTGAATTAGATGTTTTTGTAACGTAATAGCGCGAAAAAGTTGCTAATTGTGAAGAAAAAAAGCAGGAAAAAAATTATCGAAATCGATTGATATCTTCCGGTCCCGCATAAGGCCTAAAATTTGACAAAATATGAAAAAAACTTCATTTTTGCGGTTAAAAAAAAAGAAAAATTAGATGTTTTATTTTCGTGCGGAAAAGTTGATAATTATGAAGACAAAAAGAGGGATAAAAAAGAGAAAAAGAATTATCAAAATCGATTAATATCTTTCGGTCGTGCCTAGGGCCTAAACTTTGAAAAAATATGAAAAAACTTCATTTTTGTAATTTTGTTTTTAATTTTTGAATTTGATGTTTTCGTAAAGCAATAGTTTGTAACGTTTTCTAATATAGCCTTAAAACATTGTGTTTTGATTTGGTTTTGGTCAGTTAATATCTTAACAGTAAACCCCAAAATTACCCAAAATAATAAAAAAGTTACATTTTTACACGTTTTTGGTTTTTGATGAATAATTTTTAAATGAAATCAGCCGCAGTATTTTTTCAGATGAACTGACAATAAGATAGAAAACAAACTACCAGGTTCAGTAGATGTTTTCCAGTTGCGAAAAGCCTTGGTTTCCTAGAAACGCGACAATCGTCGCCGACGCCGGGCGCGACTGCACGCTGAAATGAGAACCAGTTTGATTGGAGCGTGGCGTGAAGCGACGTCAATCTGCTGCTCAGGCGCATGCGCAGAAGAAGGTGGCCTCGCCAGAGATCGACGCTTTCACTCCTAGGAAACTAGGGCTTTAGGAACTCTGTTGGGCAGACGTCGGGCAACAATCCACGTCACGTCACTCGCCTGGTCCTACGGCTCTCTTCCACTCCATCGCCGCCTTCCTAGGACCACGTCAGTTGTCTGGGTATATTGTTTTTTCAGTCTGCGTTTTTATGTAGTAATCGCAGTGTACTATTATTTAGTTAAATCTAGCTGTTTTCATTTTGAAATCTTGTAGTCGTCTGTAATCATGTGGTTTTCTGCCGTGTGTGGACTTGGTGATTTATCGAAAAAGTTATGTAATAAGACAAATATTTGGCTGCACCGCTTTGGTACTTCAAAAGAACTGCCATCAAACCTCATTGGGTGCTGTACTCAAGGAAGCTTCAATTTGGCTCTAGAAATTCATAATGGTGTCTTCGCCAGTAGGGAGTTAGTTTGATGGCAGTTCTTTGGAAGTCCAAAAGTTGGGCAGCCAAATATTTGTCTTGTTATTAGAGTATTTGTCTTGTTAGTACATAACTTTTTCGTTAAATCACTAAGCCCACACACAGCAAAAACATACATCACTCCAGAAGACTATAACATTTTAAAAATGAAAACATCTAGATTGAACTAAATAACAGTACACTGCGATTTCTACATAGAGACGCAGACTGAAAAAACAATATAGGCAGACAACTGACGTGGTCCTAGGAAGGCGGCCATGGAGGGAAGTAGAGCCGTCCCTAGCAGCACAATCTCATCGGCCGATGATAGGCCATTCATCGAAACCCGATGAAATTCTCATCCGATGAAATTCCCGGCGAAGAAACCCGAAGAAATTCTCGGCGCGGAAAGCCAACGTTCTACCACCACGCTACCAAGACTACGATTTATGAGACCAACACTGCATATTTAATAAAAATTTGAGATTGGGAAAATTTTCATCAGAAAATTTGATCATTACGACCTCTTTCCGATGAAATCTGTAGCTTGGCATATTTTCATCGGGAAATTTGATTGGAAGTATATAGTTTTCCGATGAAACATAGCTCGGCTAATTTTTATCGAAAAATTTTGATCGGAAGGATATCGTTTTTCGATGGAATATAGCTCGGCTAATTTTCATCGGGAAACTTGATCGGAAGGATATCGTTTTCCGATGAAATATAGCTCGGCTAATTTTCATTGTGAAATTCGATCGGAGGGATATAATTTTCCGATGAAATATAGCTCGGCAAATTTTCATCGGGAAACTTGATCGGAAGGACATCATTTTCCGATGAAAAGTAGCTCATCGAAAACCGTGCTCGGATACTGATCGGAACGATGTCATCATGCATTACGGGATCAGTTTAAGAGGAGTTAGTTGATCGGCCGAGCAAAATCCGATGAGTTGATGCTACTTGGGGTAGGGCCAGGCGAGCGACGCTACCTGGATTGCTGCCCGACGTCTGCGCATGACAGTTTCTAAGGATTTTCGCAACTCGAAAACATCGACCAAATCAAAACACAATGTTTTAAGGCTATATTAGAAAACGTTACAAACTATTGCTTTATGAAAACATCAAATTCAAAATTAAAAAAAAAAATCCCAAAAATGAATTTTTTTTTTTATATTTTGTAAAAGTTTAGGCTTTAGGCACGACCGGAAGATATTAATCGATTTCGATAATTTTTTTTTCTCTTTTTTATCCCTCTTTTTGTCTTCATAATTAGCAACTTTTCCGTACGAAAATATTATCAAAACATCTAATTAAAGTTTTTTTTTTAAATCGCAAAAATGAAGTTATTTTCATATATTGTCAAACTTTAGGCCCCCATGCGCGAACGGAAGATATCAACCGATTTCGATAATTTTTTTTTCCTTCTTTTTGTTTTCATGATTCGCAACTTTTCCGCACTACTACAACTTCGAAATAAAAAAAAGTGTTTTTTCGGCAAACCCTAGCAAGTAACCGCCCCTAAGCAATGGCTAAGGCAAAAACATGCAATACACCGCCAGCTCGTTTATTCCAACTATGGACGGGATTTTGCACATAGACCGTGCATTTTACAGTTTTTAAACTGGAACCTCTGCTGTCAGTATTATACTGTTGTTCTTACAGTATAATATTGCTGAGTTTTACGGCAATTAACTAAAATTGCTAGCTTTACAGTAAGAAACTGTAAATTGCTAGTTTTGTAGTTTATTACTGTGCATTTTACAGTGTTAAATTGGAACCTCGGCTGCCAGTATTATACTGTAAAAACAACAGTTCATTTTTTGCAGTGTGACATCCGTTCAAAAACTTGCCATAATTGCGGGAAAAAAAAAGCTTTCGACGTTATAGCTTTTTTTCGGTTAAATGGGACCAATCAAGTCCCCTACTCATAGAGCTTCTGTAGCTTTTAGAATCCGATTAGTAAACATTTTATTCCTGCAGTTTATTAAGATGCTTTTTAGCATTAATCTTTTCGTTAAGGATTTTAAGATTTAAAAAAAAATCTAATCTCGATCTGAACGAGACAGAGCTCGCTGACGTTTCCTTGTACTGGAAGCATCATTGCCAAATATGGAATTTGAAAACCCAGAGCTCATATGATGTCAGGACGGCCTGAGTCGTTGATATTTGTTATTTTCTCAAAAGTTGCACTAGAAACTTTTTCGCATTTTTCCTAGAATATTTGCATCTTTCACGTAATGTTTAAAGTACATCAATCATTTGGTATCTAAGCATAATTAATAGTGTAGCGTTTTAAAATATTTTCTAAAAATATTTTCAGGTGAATCTTTTTTTCCCAATCATATATATATTGGCCTCTATATTCATCACAATTGTACCCATGATTGCTGAACCAGTTGATACTGGTAAGTATCAAAATTTTAGCTTGAGTAAAATAAACGCAAAAGCACATTTTTATTACAATAAAATTTTATTGGTTTAAAATTTGTATGAACCATATTTTAAGAAATATTCGTTTCCCAGTAAGGTATGCGTATTTATTTTGTAGTCATAGAATATCTGACTTAACCGCAGTCTATAAAGAAAGTGAAATGGATTTCAAACTGGCCTATGTGTAGGATTTTTTCCCCACTGAACAGTTAGCAGAAATTTATCTTAATACAATATGAATGTAATCTTTTGTTTAATTTCAATAATTACTTGTGCAATTCGCTACAAACTCATCATTACCGTTTTTCAGAACATTCTCACTTTCTATTGTCCTATATTTTTAAAATATATGGGACAAAAAAAGTATTTTAGGTAAGCAATTACATGTATTGCATACACAATACAAGAAAATCGTTTTTATGTTTCAGATGAAGGGGGAATTATTTTGGATTTCTTTTTTCTGATTTTTTTTTTGAAGTGACAATAAAGGGAATCGAAAATTGACAAATGATAATAATATTTTTGAAAATGAACACTTTATTTCAATTTTAAATGTTTTATGTCAGACAGTAGGAGAGGGTCACATGTGGTCATATGTGTCAAAACCAGCTTGCATATTTTTAGATCTTTTTCTATGGTAGAGTAGCTGATGGAAGTTTTACTGCACGATAAAGCTATAGTATAATACCATATATGTTAATGTATTTAAAATAATTTAATTTATGAATGTTTTTTCTAGTATTAGGCTTTGATCATTAATTTTAGCAATGCTTTTTTTAGGATTTGGCGTCTTGATAATATTGACAGGAGTACCGGTATACTTCCTTTTTGTGTACTGGGAAAACAAGCCAACGTGTGTAAAAAATGCAATAGGTAAGGCTTGCTTACAGTGTTGTGCAGAACACTGTTACTGTAACACACTTAACATTTCATTCATAAAATGTTTATCGATTTTATGAAACTTGAAAACCTGTAGCATATTTTTCGTATACTGGTATGTAAGAAGCATTCAATTGGCTAAGATTTTGTATTTTTGTGTAGTAATATTGAAAGAAAATGTTTTACAGTAAAACCTGTATGTGAGATCTACGTATGTTTCAACACTCAAAGAACTGCGTTTGCATTAAAAAACAACTTTATAGACCATATAGCGCCTGTTGCACGCACCAAATCAAACCAGCAACATGTATGGTTGTCAGATACAGCTTATTTGCATACCTGACATGTTGTAATTTAGAGAAAGTACAATTGTCAAAGTACGCCCTTAATTCTTTGAAAGGTATGAATTTTTTGTAGAGAGTAAAATCGGTTGTAGCCACATACCATGATCAAAAACTTGCGGAGAATGTGCGGTCTCTATATTTAACGTCTTTCCTGTTAAGGTGAAATAATTGAACCATTTCAGTTGCATTAAAAAAATGCTATTTTGAGTATGTAGGCGTAGGGTGATTCAAAAAAATTTTTTTTGATTTTCTTTGGTCTTACCCCGCAGTTTTTTTACACTATTCATAAATGTGATGTATGTAAAATTTTAGCTCAATTGAAATATATTTAGAGGTCGCTCAACGCGATCGAATTCTGTTGAAAATTAGCAATTTCGAGAGTTGGAGTATATAACTTCATTACCCGAAATAATATTGTTCTTCATATAAAATGGAATAATTTAAAATGTTAGTTTACTCTACTAAGTAATCAGTCAATAAAATAATAGCTCAAAGTGAGTTGTAACGACTCCCCCCCCCCCCGCTCTAAAGCTGCATCATCTCTTACCTGAGTTTGGGTAGAAATGCAGCTGCAAGCTCGGGCAGTGGTTTCTGTTTTCTTTTCGGTTGTTTGAGGTGTATGAGTTTATTCAGCTAAAACACCTAGCATCCATTGTCGACAGAGCTCAATATAAGTGACAGAAAGCCACTTTGAGAGTAGCTGCTATAGTACAAAGTATGGGTCAAAATGGGGAGGATTTGACAACGTCCATGACACGGTAAAGGAAAACTATTCGCTCTGAATCAGCCGTTAACTTATAAAAGTCATATAAATCCACGACTTCCTTTGATAGTTCACTGGAACGAAACACTTATGCAAAATATATTTGGAAAATGAAGGAGGATCGGCGGGTTTCATACCAGTATTAGTATCAGGACCACAAGCATTGATGATTTACTTCTGGGTTCTAGTAAGTTAGTCAGGCACTGGAATTGCTACGGCAAATGCTGCTGTACCATAACCATAGTTAGATTAAATGGGAACTTACTGAGCTCGTACGTGATATGTGTTTCGATGCGACATGCAGTGCCGGTACTAAAGTTGGAGCATGTGTGAACGTGGGGAAAAAAACTAGGAAAGCAACTTTTATATTGTGCTTTCCGCCATTATATTTTAGACATTGTGTTTTCTGTGGTATTACAACCGAAGTCTATTCTAGTCTTGGTCTCTCGGTATTTTAACCGATAAACCAAGAAATAGGTAGAATTGGGGTATTTGATTGCGTGCAATGTCAAATGCGGTGTTCACGCAATTGCGTGGAACCATCCACTGCCATTGGATCTACAATACTGCTTTTTAAGCGGTTTCAGCAATCATAGTCAAGGATAAAACATTCTAATTTTAAACCTGGAGTGAGAAACGATGAGGTTGAGGAGTTGGTAGTCAATTCAGAGCAACGTGCAACTAGTAACGGAAGTTGCGCAAAGTCAACTTCTGATGGCCCATGCAAAAGAAGTGTCCAAGGAAGATACTAGAGCTTAGTGCGATTTTCTTGAGCGGAGCACCTTCTCTTGGTGTATGTTTTCGTGTCTCAGGATCAGTTCCTCGTATTATATCTGTGTCAAAGATTCTGTATGGCTTCAAGTTATGGATATTTCACAACCAGTTCAAATTTGCAGCCGGACAAAGAAAAGGTATTCGTAACATATGAATGTGATTTCTTTCACATTCTTATCGTTAATGGGAAAGAATATCTAAGAGCTGGGTTCCCAGCAACCCTTTTTGTGCAAGCACTGAGAAACGATTTGGAACATTTTCAGCGTCCTTATTCATGTAAAGAAGCAACTCAAAATATATCAGCTGTTTGATTATGAACATTGGAATCTTCAAGATAGCTACCAATAAGTCTTTATACTACCAAAGAAACTGAGGATTGTAAACGACAATACGGAGCGTGGCGTGGCCCTTATTGAAGTATTTGTTAAGACTATCACTAACGGCGGAAAACAAAGACAGTTCTTCAAGTGGTACAGGAACACAGAAAAGGTTTCAAAGTTGCAAAAAAGTAACCTTAAAAAGTATTGCAAGAATTAATGAGCGAATTACTATATATTTAATGAATTAATTATCTTCCGTATTTGATTAGTTCATACTTTTCTGCATTTCATTGGTTTTTCTGATATATAGTTCATTTTGTGATTGCACGCTTTTTTTCTTCAGAGATATAAAAAAGCAATAAAGTAACTTAATTATTATTATTTACGTTCGCATTTGTGCCACTATCACCAAATTTGAAGTACTCCTAAATGTAAATATAGTTTATTAAAATTCTGGGCAAATAATTCAGTGTATATAAAGGCCTAAATAAGACGGTAAGACGAACAAAAATACAAAGGCTACTTTTTTCCATAGATATCATTTACGTTCACGTTTTTGTCAATATCACGAAATTTCAAGGCGTTTGAGCGACCACTAAATATTAGTATATTTTTTCAAAATTTTGCACAAATAATCAGTGTATATACTGGCACAAAATAAGAGGGTAAGATGCACAAAAATACAAAGTTTATTTTTTCCCATATATTTCTGAATCACCCTGATGTAGGGTGGATAAAATAAAAGCGGTCCGGAAAATTGAAGATTTTATATGCCAAGACACTTCTTTAAAACCCTCCTGTTTGTTAGAATTAGAAGTAGATTTTTAACTAGTTATGGGGTACGTATAAATATGCAATTTTGTACAATTCCATAAATACATTTATTATACAGTGTTAAATGTCCGCGGTCATTACAATTAAAATTACGATTTCAAACCGCTTTTATTTTATAACTACTGGTGAGAGTAACTTGATATTTCAGCAGAAAGATTTTGAGGCAATGGATTTTTGTTTCGTTAAAGAAAAAAAACGCAGTAAAAATATGCCAATAAATGGCGTTGCATAGGTATTGAAGTCGGAAAGGCACAAGGAATTCGTAAAACACGGATATGTTGGCTTTGAAAAAAGACAATAAACTCCAAGGGTAAAGAAAAAATTTGCAATACAGTTGGTAAAATAAGTTGTATACGGAGAAACCAATGATATTGGAGACAAAAAAGAGCAAGATTTAAACTGAAATGATTATTTTTTTCAGATTCCTTCACGCAAACTCTTCAGAAGTTGTTGGTTGTTGTTGCAGCAGAGAAACCTGTGGCAGTCTGAAGTTATTCAACGGAGTGAATCTTCTTCATGTTTTACTGTTCCTGTGCTTTTGGTGTTTGTTTACTTGATGGTGGTGCCAAACAAATATGTACCTGGCTTTTAAGTCTACGAAGTTTGAGCATCGTGTTGATTTTTAGGACAATACACCAGTAGCCATTTTTAGTTACTTCAATAAATTCATATCCTGGTTGCTACAGACCAAACTTTTCTTACTGGGTGATATTCGGTTGTACATTGTCTTAGCAATGTTGAATTTTGACAAAGATCTATTGGTTAATGTGGTCATGTTCACAGATTTTTCCAGGATCATTTTGTAAATTGTGTCAATTCTACACAAAATGGCATTGATTTCTGCTATTTTCTGAATTTCAGTTTGTCATTTCATTTGATACGTATGTTGAAATTCATATATGAATCATATCACAATAAAATAGCGTAAAAGTTTTCTATTTGGCAAACATTTTCATTGAATAGCATACAAACTCTTGTTTTTAAGTAGTTATTTGTTGTGATGATAATTTTATGAGCAAAAATGAAAGTACTATTGAATCTTTTGATGAAATAATCTTGCTTGCTTTAAGTATGAAATTCTCCATATTTCCTTATCAATTAGTCAGAGCATTATTATTTATCCTAGTCATTCTCACATCTTTTTTATTATACTACATTAAATCTGTGGACATGAATCACCTTTATGGTGGTCGTGTCTCAATATAGTAAAATGTTTTGAATGTTTTCATAGTGACGATGTTATATGTTGGATATGAATGTAATAATTTTTAAGCAATATCGAGAAGAAAATATTTGAAAATATTCGTTGTTGATGTATATTTTTGTGGACGAATGATTTAATGTTTAGTGTCTAAAAAAGTGTCATAATGCTGCATCTTGTTGTTACGAGACATTTTGTTCATTCCTACATAACGTTTTATGCATCTTATTTACGGTAAGGGGATTTATTTTAAAAGAAGTTTCTCTAAATATATGTATTATCGATGTTATCATTTAAGGGGGATCAACCATAACTTAATGTAAATATTTGTTTCGTCATTAATTGCATGCCTAATGAATATAAAATGCATGTATATCAGTTTCATAGCGTTTGATGATCTTAAGGAGTTAAAATCATTTTCTTTTACTCGAATTTTGCTACTGTTTTTTAAGCACATTTCTTGTATTGTTTCGTGCTATATTTAATTACGTAAAATATTTGGTGCTATTTATAATACATACCTGTTCAGGAAAAAACGATGCTTTAAAAACGCACCCATATTTGTTTCCAAAACTATTTTTTAATTATATTTCTTTATTTTAATTTGATTTATTCGAAGAAAAGCATTGTTTTGAAGATAGAAATTTACTCTTTAAAGTTTTGCTTTTAAGCTATCTGCTGTTGTGAAATATATATATATATATATATATATATATATCATGCTTTAACAATAAACCTGATATATTCTTGCGATGCACAAGCAGCCTGCTGTTATTATCACTGAGCACTTTCATTATTTTTACTTCAAAATTTAAATTTTCAGATTTTCTTTTCAAAAGTTTAAATATGTATTTTTCTCTAAAAAATAAATAAAAGTTTCTTCACAACTATACTCCTTAAGTAAATTTATGCATTTAAAGTAGTGATTTGGATTGCTGCTTCGTTTGAAAACATAACGCTTCCTATTTCACTTTAACAGCAGGTTTTTCCCCTCAATTTTTTTCGTTTTTCTTCTCGTTTTTGTATGCAAAGTAGAGGAAAGTAATTGCTACTTAATGAATAATTTATTAACAGTCCAGTCCAACTCTATTTTTAAGTACTTTAATTTCGGAAGAAACCAAAATTCTTAAGAAAAAAAGACAAGAACAGCTTTTTTTATATATTTTTGAACATTATTTAAGCTCTTTGATTTTGGTATTTTCACATCAACTCTGAGATTAAAAAGAAAAGTTTTCCAACAAAAGTAAGACAGTCGAACATCAGGTTTTTAATTATTTTTTGATCATCCAGAAAACCTTCAGTTATGAAACTGTTTAAAAAATCTTTCAGTGACAAACAATTGCTTAGCTTCGGATTACTTGTTTATCATAGCGGTAAAATTGTTGACGTGAAAAACTTGCTTATCATTGATTGACACTTTTTTCTACTTTATAAAAAAATCTCATTTCGTCTAGCTGAAACAAAATATTTTAAGTCAAACACTATGTGTTAAAAATGCGTTAATAATATCACAAGTTAACTTTTTATCGTTTAATATTAGTTTCATCAAAACCATTAAAAATAGTTGTGATATATTTTCACCTATTTCTAGAAACTAGAGTGAATGATGATGTAGGAGTGTGTACAACTTAGAATACATGTGTTTTCAGCTCTGTAAAGGCCTTTTACGATACATAGATGGAAAAACTACATTTGGCATACACAAATATGGCTGTTATTTAAAGTAACATGTAAATGTATTTTAGATGCTGTTTATTTAAAATTACTTTTTGACTACTTTTTGTAAATGAATGGTGCCTTTTGTAAAAGAGTTTAATTTTATACACTATTTCATCAATAGTCAGAAAACACCTCGATATCCTTTTTAATCCAATATTAGAAATTATCTGGGATTAATTTTCGATTTTAAAGACGATGTATAATAAATTGATAAAATGTTCTATAGGACACATTTGTACTAAAACGTGCAGAATATTTTTAAGTAGATATTTTGTTCATAAAATAGATATTTTACTCAAAAATGAAGTTTTGCATTTCTGTGTATTTGTGTTATTAATTTGAAACTGATCTTTGTAATATGAAAATAGGAAAAAAAAAAATGTTTATATACTCTTGGTTTACTTCATCTAAATTTCTGTAAACCAAGCCTTTTGTATTTAAGAGTAGTACTTTCATACATATATGTAATACGTGAATTATTTTTGGAAGCAGAGAATAAATTTTATGAACAGTTTTTAAATTAAATATTTTGATTGCAGACAAACGCTCGCTCTACTCTCTCTTCCTTAGAACCCATTTAGAAAAATAAAACGTATAAAAATAGCCTGGATTATTTATAAATGAAATCAGTATAAGTTATTGATGAGGATGTTTATTATTTTATTTAATTGATAGTAATTTTACTTCAAGTACGTTGAGTTGGATATTTATGTGTTCACAATTGAAAGATGCATTCAAAATGCTCGATTTTGTTTCTCAAAAATGATTTTGCAGATTTTTTTTCTGAAACTGAATTTAAAAGTAGTTGTGAGTGATATTTGGAATAGCGATTATTTTTTTATAGTAAACAATAAAGAAAGCATTTTCAAAGAAAAATTTGTAATTAGAAAAGTTTAAAAAATGTTAATTTTAATAGACTATTATTTTTTTATAATTGCATCAAACTAGATAAAATTTCAATGTGATGTAGTTGAATGTATATATATCGTTGTTAAAATATCAACGCAATTGTATTTATGATATTCTAAATTCAGTATTACACAAGTTAGCAAAGAAATTTCACCCTTTCAATATTAGTTGAGCACTATTTTAGTAAACGAGCGATTTTGTTCTTAAGTAGTTTTTTTAGTGTGCTCATTGCATAATATGTGATGCTCTTTTAACGCGAATAAGTATCTTTAAACTTAACCTGTTCATTAATTTTTCAGAGTTTCATAAGCATTTTAGAAATGTAGGATAAAGATTTTAAACCATCTTTGAAACGTGCTTTAATCTTGCTTATAAAAATGTCATTTTGATGTAAATTCAATGTCTGTCAATTCAATGTGTATAAATGAGTGTCAATTACGGATTAAGGTTTTATATGAAGGATATGTGGTCTTGTGAGGGAACAAGGCTTTTAAGCTGACCAATTTTTGATCTAGGGTAAGATAAGTACTGTGATTCATACTCGTGTTTGTCAGTTCGGTTGTTAAATTAAGAAGTTGAGATAAAATGGCCAAGAATAAAATTTGTCTTCCTTTGTGAAAAACGGTCTTCAGCTCCGTTGACTGCCTGGCACTGTGTAGCTCTTTACGCAAAATGCATTTGGTGGAAACAATGTAAAAATTTTAATTCCGCCCGTTGAATATCTCAAAACGTTTTTCTATTTAGTTGAAATAGACTGACAAAGCTACAATGTAAATGTGATACCTATCGGAACAGTTGTACATAGCTGTTTTAGTTTTTTTATACTTACAGAAAAAAAAAAACCTGCAAGAAAGTACGAACTAAATGCTTCGAGTTACGTGTAGTTATTCTGATGACTGGTACTTTAAATTTATGGAGTTTAAAATTATCATTTTTATTTAATATTTATCAATGATATTTAGAAGTTTTTTTTTCCTCTACGAAATATTTTCGACTTTTGTTACTTAAACTGATCTCGTCATATTGCCCTACAATTGGCCCTATCCTTTTCCGCACCTTGCGTGGTTTGCCCAAAATCCAGGAAAACTTCGTTGGAGAATTTAATTCTCTTAAAGAAGCAGAATATAGCTCAAATTAGCAAAAGTATCCCGCCCGGTGAAATTCAGAAAGTCCTTATATTTCAGCTTGAGAATCCTTTATGAAAATCCCTCTCTGGACCACGTGTAACCTTCAGCACCTTTAGCACTAGAAAACGTTTAGCGCAACCATTTGCTGTGTGCTTGAAATGTGAAAGTTTTCTTGATATATATGTTTGAAACTTTTTTTAATCCTGAAAATACTGCATTGAGTTACCGATGAATTTATCAGAGTAAATGTTCGTTTGAGTGATAAATAAATTGCTAATATTTAAAGTTTTTAATTTAAATTTAGTCTTAATTACTAAGCACTGACGCCACTTCGAAAATGATAATACAAAATGTCATTTTGAGCTTAAAATTTCCCTTTGAATTTTTGCCGCACAGTTACTTTAATTCGGCAAAATGTTAACATTTCATTTTGGTCAAATAATCTATTTATTTGGCAGTATAAGTATCTCACAAAAGAAAATATTTTCTTCAAGTATTTTTGTGCACAACACCTGAAAGTAATCATTATAAGAGATTGAATTTTTTTTCCATGAATCTGTGGCAGTATTTAATCTTTACTGAGAATGTTAAACTCTAGGGAGAAAAACTTCGATATTTTCCTGTAACTTTTTAAAAAACTTTCAACACTGTTGTTAATCATTCTCCCGTAAATTCTTTCTTTGAGGGGATTTCATTTTGACTATGATGATATTGGCTGAATTTCTGTAAGTTTTATTTAAGAACATTTTGTGTTAGAAATTTAGTTCCTACTATTTGACAACGATATGAATATTTAAATTAGATTTTGATGTATGATGTAGGTGATTTTATCAATTTGAACTTCAAATATAGTAAATTTATTTGAAGTCAGAAGTACTGAAAATTTTTACGTGCAATTAATACTAGTCATTTACTGTATACCATGCTTACAGAATACTTTTACTGTTAAAAAGTGCAATTTGTAGATGATGTTCTTGAATGTTAAAGTTTTACGAATCAAAGCTCACTATTTATTTCATGTTATGTTTTACACTTGTTTTTGAAAATGTCCAATAAATCAAAGAAAGCCACACGAAGAAATGTAAAATGGATTAATGTTATTGGAGTACTACTTCTCTTAGTACTTGTCTTATTTTAAGACATAGTAAAAAACAATTTGAATCTCATGACAGCTAAAAATATTAACCCCTTTGCTTGATTTTAATTTTGAATACAGGTATTGAAAAATATAATTTAATACTTTGTTTGAAATGTATTAATAAATTATCTGATTAATGTGAACATAATTTTGCTCTTCCGATTAATATGTAAAATTTGTTTTCAAATAGGTTCCGATTTCAGTGTATATTTAGTAATGAAGCATATAAACATTAGACACAACTAGTTTAAAAAACAAAGAGGCAGGGGGTTAAAATATTTGAGAGCTGATCTTTTTAATTGCATTTTAATCGTAATAATTATTTTACAACTTTTAGTTCTAAATTAAAGTTTTCATGATAGTGTAAACGATTTATTTTCAAATCCATTCAAAACTTACTGAAACAATTTTGAATAGCTGTTTTAATACAGCATAGTGTTTATTTGTCCAGTATGAAATTATACATGAACGGATTTGTCAATCATCAAGCCTGTAAAAAATGGTTGCCTTCAATAGTTCATTAAAAATTTTGTTCGATTTTTACGTAGTTATTATTTTTTGTCTCATGTTGCTGTTGGATTATTTGAGTTACATTCTGTGCTTGTTTCAAAGAAATAGAAGAAAGGGGGGGGGGATTAAATCGAATCAAGCATTGTGACCGAAGATCTATTATGCTAGTTATTAGACTTGTTTTTTAGTGAAATAGAATTCGTTTAGTTGCTCTAATTAAACCAAATTGGAAACAAATGCGAGCTGGAGATGAAACAGAATGAAATTATTATCTAATTTCTTATATACTTATAGAATATATTATTAATTTATCCTATGCATTGGCATTAAGCCGCGTTTAGCCTTTAAAATGCTAAACATTTTCTGAGATATTGAAACAATATATATTATATATAGTTTAATTTGAACTGATATTTCCGAATTGTAATGGCCCTTTCGTATGGTATATTCATCTTATAGGGTCTGTTGTTAGCGACATTTTTATTTATTTATTTATTTTTCAGAAGCCATCAGCTTCAACATACATGAGGACTGCGTACTATGCGCTTTGCCTCCTGACAAACACAGGACAGATTTACGGCACAGAGATGATGAAATAACATCCATGGGCAAGTCGGGATTCGAACCCGCGACACCTTGCTTACGAGGAGAATACTCTACCTCTAGGCCCACGTGGCCCCATTTTTATTATTGTACTAGTTATTATTAACCCCTGACGTAAGAAGGAAGGGAGTTATAAGTTTGACGTATCTGTAGGTCTGTGTATCCGTCTGTGGCACCGTACAGCCTAAACAGATGGACCAATTTTGAAAAAAAAAAGTTTGCTTGAAAGGTGATCGAGATTGTTCTTAGCTAGGTAGAGTCTTCGGATTACATTAATTTACGAAGATATTAATTAAAACCTTTAACCCTCGTGGGTTCCTTGGGGTCATATGTGACCCCAATGCAATTTCTGTTTAATATATTTTGTTAATCAACCATTTGTTTTTAATGGCATTTTGTGGCTTTTATTCTTCTAGTTTTCTATTCAAAATAATGCTATTATTGTGTTTTATTTTTCCCGAATTGCATTTTTTACACATAAGACCCTTGGGGTCACTTCCCCAGAAGGCCAAAAAAAGAGGACGTTGCAACTTTTGTCCAAGAGAACTGGACAGAAAATGCATTGAAAAATGTCATAAGTGTTTGAAATTCACTTGCCAAAATCATGTTTTTTCAGGTCTGTAACAGATGTAAATAAATCTACAGTTATTGTAAGTTTTGCTCTAAAATTATAATTTTAATTCATAAACTAAATTTTACTTTAATTGTATCTTTTTATTTTTTGTTTTTTTAGCATTAAAAAGTGTGTGAACTTAATTAATGCATGTAACATTCAATAATTATAATGAATTAATTAAAGGAAGCATTGGGGTCGTTTATGACCCCAAGGGTCTTGAGTGTAACTGAAATGGGAGGGACCCACGAGGGTTAAAAGGTTTTCCACGATTTTTGAAGAGAAAACATACTGGAAAGTTTAAAACAATCGTACCAAAAGAAAGGGGAAAAAAAAAAAATCTTTATCTACTAAGATGCATTTGGAACTTCCATGTAATAGAGAACTCGAATTATAACGTATTTTAGCAAATGCGGCTAAGGCTTAAATCTACAGGATTGGAAACCGATGTCATTGCTGGCCGACGAGAAGAGAAAACTCAATGATTTAAAATGTTTATCGGTTGCCAGTTTCTATTTGTTAACAATTAAAATACTTGTAATTGATGTTAGTATAAGAAATTTCCATTTTCCTTTATTCTGTTTTTACGACTAGCAAATTTTGCCAGTAAGGATTATTTTTCTTTTCCGTGTTTACCATGTCCTCTCGAAAACAATTACATATATTTAGATTTAAAATGCTTTATGACCAGAGATGTTCGTTTTAATATGAGATAGGCAATCAGGGTCAGGAGTTGTTCAAATTTTTAACTTAATCTCAGTACTTGTTTTATAATTTTCTGTTTGGATTGGGAAAATCCCTAATTCCAGGTCGAAAAATAAGACTCATACGCTGCAATATAAAGGAAAGACATCATAAAACAAATTCAACTCTAAATGGATTTTTATTTTCACTCCATGAATCATTTACATTTCATGAGATGCTACAAACCATGCTTACAAGAGATAGGCAAGGTAGAGCTTCAGGATAATACCAGAATGTTCCCTGTCATAACGTGAATATTCTCAAGTCAGCAGTAAAAATAACGATGATTCTCTAATGTCGAAACCGATTAGAGATGATTCGGTTTCTTCTCTCTTTTAGAGAGAACATTGAACTCATGTATCTCATTCCACATTTAGGGTCTGGCTCCACATCAGCAGAAAACCGACTAAAACAGAAGGCAGCAACCGAAAATCTGGGTACTTTGGAATTTAGAGAAAATTGGAAGTACCCGGATTTTCGGTTTCTGCCTTCGGTTTCGGTCAGTTTTCTGCTGATGTGGAGCCGGGCCCTTAGTTTCGGGAATAGTTTGACAAACGTTATTAAACCTCTGCCGTTTATGGGCATGATGTATTAAATTTATATTACATTTCAAATGGATGAGAATTATTTGAAGATTAAAATCAGGTTCACGTTAGTTTAAAAGATACTTAACAATATATTACTGTTGATTATGAAAGAGTTTATTACGCAATTCAAACACAAAGGAAAAATCTGTTAATAACTGGGGAGGCAATGCCATAACGATTTTTTCATGGTATTTACCAAGTTTTTTAGCTTAATTTAAAGTTAAGCTCATGTTTGAAAATTGCAACAGCATGAAGGACTTACGCGAATGAGCTGAAATTTTCAGCAATTCAAAGTAGGGTATGACATGCAAATGATTAGAATTTTAGACTCGTAGCGTATACGTATGCCGAGCAGCGCCCTCTGAACGCCGGATTTATTTGAATAAATAGATGGCTGCAGCAAGGCGTGTATGGTTATAGGTGGTTATCTGCTTGTGATAAAAGTTAGCTCAGACGTTGCTTATGCCTCCTCGACGAAAAAGAGCGAGGTTTCAACAACTTACGGAGTTTGAACGGGGGAGGATCATCGTCCTTCGTGAAGCTGGATTGTCTTATCGTGAAGTAGCCGCTCGTGTGCAGCGTAACAGCAGCACAGCGATGCGTGTTTGGAAGCAGTGGACGGACGAGTGTCGGACAACTCGGAAATTCGGGAGTGGACCCCGAAATGTGACACCATCGCGCGATGATAGACACCTGATCCGCATGGTGCTGACGGACCGTACAGCTTCTTCTGGACAACTGGAACACAGTGGTCAACAGCTACAGGTGTTTCATTGTGTGCTTCATCAATTTGTAAACATCTGCTGTAGCGTGAACTGCGCGCAAGGACTCTTTTATACAGGATCCCCCTCACGCTAAACCATCGCCGCCTGAGGATACAATGAGCTAATCAGCATAAGGACTGACTTACTGATTGGCAGTATGCTGTGTTTACTGACAAATCCCGCTTTAATTTGTGGTACCATGATGGCCGCATTAGCGTCCGAAACTATGCCAGTGAACGCCACCTTCCAGGGTGCATTATCGAACGTCACAGTGGATGAACACCTGGAGTCATGTTTTGAAGTGCCCTATCATATCACAGACGATCTCAATTGCTACGAATTGCTGGTAACCTGAACAGCAATATATCAGTGTATATATATAACCAGTATATCAGTGAAGTTCTGCAGCCCCAAGCTTCCCCTTCCTTCAAGGTTTGCCTGGCGCTTTATTTCATCAGGATAATGCCCGTCCTCATGTCGCTAGGACTGTTCAATTCTTCCTTGCATCGCAGCAGGTGCAGCTTTTCCCTGGCCAGCGTATTTCCCAGATATGTCGCCGATCGAACGTGTCTGGGATTTCGTTGGTCTTCGTCTCGTTCGTGATCCTCGTCTTGTTGCTTCTACAGACGAACTTTGGGTACGCATACAAACAGTATGGAATGCTCTTGATCGGACAGACATTAAAAATTTGTTTGACTCTATGCCACGTCACTTTGCAGCACTTATTGCAGCGCGTGGGGGCTACACAAAATACAAATTTCAATATTTTTTTATTGCTTGTTGGCTTTATAAGTTTAATGATTTATTTGTACCACTATCACTCAGCTGTGTATTAAATTTCATTCAATTTTGACGATTCCTTCATGGTGTTGCAATTTTCACAAACATGAGTTTACATATTTTAACAAAAAAAAAAAAGTAAAATAAACTTTTTAAAGAGGATTAATTACTAGAGCTAACACTAAAAAAAAGTGTATAGTTGCCATGGTTAATGGGTATAACGTTACACAACTTTTAGAGTAAGCTATCTCAAACGTAAGAAAACTCAAATAGTTGGAGGAAAGTTTCCTGTAGCCTGTGTAAAGTCCACTAAGGGTCAAAATTACTCGCGGAATATTCAAAGCGCATGCGTTAAGACAACTATCGGAGCAGAGCCTCTTTAAGTCTTATGAACGTAACGAAGATGTGCCTTGAACGGTCGAGTGGTTAAACACGTTTGTTTTGAGAGTTTTCTGTACGCGGTAAGTTCGGGGTTCAATCCTATCGTGTGCAATTAAAATAATTTACGAAATTATGTAAAGTTGATTGGTAGTGGGAAAGCATGAACCTGACAAAACATTGAATAAACGAATAATTGAAAGCATTCTTCCAGTCTGATGGATGATTTTCTTTTTTCTTTTGAGAGTGAATGCTGGTGTAACCTTACAGTGAAATTGGGGAAACGTTACGCTATGGTTACATCAGCATAGTGTGGCCTTCCACAAGTGATGTGTTATTTCCCACCAGGTATATCTGTTATGTTATTCCATATTAGTGGAGGTAGCACTGCTGCCACCGTATTTATGGAGTAAGGTTACACGAAATTTTTTAGTGTAATAAAAAATGAGCAATTGCAGTCCATAACATCAGCAAATAATAATACAACATACTGAAAAAAATACAGTACTAGAAAAACCAAATAAACGAAACGCTCTGTTTCATTGTCACATCATATCAGAGATACGTAAGACATATCAGCTCTTCAGTGATAATGTATTCTAAAAACTGTCAGCAATAAACTTTTGTTAGGAGTTCGTTTTTATATTAAATTGAGCATAAACTTAAAAAAATTCAAGTGACTATTAACTGCTTTTGTGACATATTTGTAATGAGCTTCAAAATTTTAGTTCGTATAGAGATCCTTTAGTTTTACTGTTAAAATCAATGACATATGGTATGATGAAAGTGAACTTAATAAAATGGCAGTGAAGGCTAGCATTACTAAAATTATACGTAAATTATGGATTTAATTCATTTGTATATGATGCTGTTTTGACACATTTTAGTAATGTATAAGTATTTTATCAGTCGATTTAGCACAAATAAATAATTTAAGTTTAAAATTTCTAAAATTGTATGAGGGCTGTTAATGGAAATGTTCTACAAAACAAGCGATTCCTTTCTTTTTCTTGTAGTGTCGTACTATCGTAATAGGTCTGAATATATATATATATATATATATATATATATATATATATATGCCCCTTAGGTAGAATTTGATAAGATCATTTTGAGAGCTACAGTTTTGTACATACGTTATGCTACATTTTTTTTTATTGTTTATGAAAAAGAAATTGTTTTCTACCTTATTATTACCAGTTTATCATTGGCACTGGTTTTTGAAGAAACTCTGCCAATATTTTATGTGTTCATGAATTATACCTTCTCCTGGCGTAAACAATTTTTAATTGAAGTTAATTTATTTTATTCGTATTTATTTCAGGATGTTTTTATAAAGTTTTATAAGTGATTGCAGATTACAGTAATACAATTAGCTACATTATTTTAAGCAAACTTATCGCGAGAATTATTTTTGATATGTTGAATTGTTACTTTAAAAATTTCAATATGCATTGCTTTTAAATGTTTTGTTTAAAATTTTTCCGCCTTATTTCAACAACATTTGTTTTTGCTAAAAAGTAATTTTTCAAAAATATTTAATCGTCTAGAAATTTTTAATCGATAAGTAAAAGACTTGATCATCAGTCACGCTGAAGGAATTAGGCAGTAGGAAAATTATAAAATATAGATTTATATTAATTGATTTTTGCAATTTAATGCAAGGTGTCCGAGAAAGATCGACCACAGAAGAAAAACCATAGTATTGTGGTCAGCAGGAAAAAAAAATACCAATAGCCGTGCAGAAAAATTTTCACCGGAAGTGCCATAAATATCCATCAAATGTCAAACTTAGTGGATATTTATGGATGAAAATTTCTTAGCACAGCTATCGATGACTGTCTTTCATCTAACTACAACAGACACTATTTCTATGCAGTCCCCCATTTTTTTCTTAGCTCAGTTGGCTAACACTTAGCACCCTGTACTTCAGCCAGCTAATACCAGGGAAAAAAACATTTTCTCATTCTTTTGCAGAAAATTGCGTTTTGTTTTACCTGTTAGTATTTTTGTTATTAATGTTAAGAATGGTAAAATCTTTCTTGGACAGCCTATATATTTTGTGATTCAGAACTTTCTTTTTATTGGTACTATAAATTAAGGTAGTGTTAAATGACATTCATCTTGCTTTTTAATGTAAATGTCTCTTTTTTAACGTTTGATTGATATAAATTCACCTGATTTTTTTTTGTTAAACATAAAGTCTATGCCATATGCTTTCAAATGAGAAATGAATTTCCTAAAGGGATGTACTCAGACTAAATAACCGAATTATTAACTAATAACAGGTTTACATTGTCTGTGTACGTCTTCCAACGTCTTTAACGCTGCTTTAGTATAGCGTAGCCCTAAAGTTGTTGGAGAGTCTCTAAGGCGAGGCACGAACCCTTGATACCCAGGTATAGGATGTCTTGTATCAGTTTTGTAAGTAGAGGGTTTCCTGTTATATACATAATCTGAATGCTGTTGGCGATAGGGTCTTTCTTCGGATAATCTACGTTGACGTCGGTTATTCACTATGGAAGTTATTTTACTAATTTCTGCATCAGCTGCACGATCAGACTCTGTTCCATTTCCATTTTCTGTACATTGCAGAGTTTCTGGCTGTTCCTCTGCTACAATTTCTTGATCTGCTGCTGTATATTCTTCAGCTTGGTTATGCTCTTCAGTTTGCACCGGTTCTGTCTCTTGTTGTAACTCTTCGACTTGCACTTGGTCTTCTGCTGGAATCTGCTCTTCAATTTGAAGCTGATCCACGCTTCCATTTGGAGCTCTTGAAAACGTACTTTTTATTTTTTCAAATGATTTTTGTGTAGCCTCTAAGCATCTAAGAGCTGCTTTGCTGTACCTGACACCGACAACATTCGGAGAACCTTTAAATGTGGTATAAATCCTTTGTACCCAGGAATAAAAGTTTTGTTAAAATCCAGATATGTGGATGGAGGTCGTCCATACATTGATCTCCAATCTTCTTCTGGAGATTTTTGTCTAGGATGTGGCCTATGCCTCGGCGTATGAAGAGGTCTTTTTTCTAAGAGTTTTTTAGGAGAATTGGCAACATTGTTACAATCTTCATCATCATATTTTTTTTCTCTGTTTTTTTGTTCATGGAGGGCGTGAAGGCTTCTTTCTACTGCTTTAATGTATCGGATCCCAAGCGAAGAGGTGGACGTTCGTACTCGAGGAACGAACCCTTGATAACCAGGAATTGGATAATTATTTGCGTATGTTGAAGGAGGTCTGTTGTCAAAATACGGATCATCTTTTCCTTCAGGTTTGACGTCCGTCATTTGCTGCAGGGCTGATGTGAAATTATGTCTTGAAAGAGGTAGAACTGCCGCTGAATTTGGGTGGAAGTTTTTGAGTAGAGCATTCATTTCTTGACAAAACGTTTTCCCTGGATTGACATAATGCCTTCCTGGTAGATGACCTAAAAATAAAATGCATATTTCAGGGGATGTCTTTATAAGTTCAGAAAAAGCGTAAGATTCAAAAAATAATAAGTCTTATTTGATTCTTCAAAGTTTGCTAGCCCCTCCCCCCCCGGGACTCATGTTACACCTTCAAAGACACTGAAGGGCCTTCTCAATAGAAATTAAACTCCTGAAAACAAAAATAAGAGCAATCTTTCTTCAATCATCAGGCAGTTTGGTGAAATTGAAGAAGACCCAAACTTTGGCAATAGGGGTTTTGGTTGTTTCCAGACAGGACGGAAAATACGAGGGTTTTGAGAAATCCGTTAAATTACTACATTTGTCGTTCAAGAAAATCTACTCTAATTTAACAATCTGAGTGCAAAGAATTGATTACTGCTAATAAAAGAATGATAAAATGCAAACCTTGAATGAGAAAATTGAAACATTTTACTGAAATTAAACGTGAATAACATCGATCATTTGATTTAATGAATTACATCTTACCAAATATAACTTAAAATTTATGGTAGCGATTCGCTGTACTGCGCGAAAGTGGATTGGCAACAGCCATGAGGGGTCACCAAATACGAACATAGCATGAATGAGGGAGATTGACGACCACAACTACAACTGGCCTGTGGGCCGACGTAGTGGCCGAACTGAGATCGAGTAATATCTGACTGTAGCTGCCTTGGCCAGCACCCAATGGTATAGTTTCGACTTCATGTACTAGGTGAAAAGAAATCCAGATATCTTCAAAAAAAAAAAAAAAAGGCTTCACTAGCGACTTTGAGTCCGCTGTTAGAAATTAGCTAACTTGCTTTATCTAAAAGAGTTCCGCAAGTTGGAAAGTGGAGCTGTCAGCTGGAGCAGATTTCTTCTATCCAAGGAAACCCGCAGGCGTGAGTAGTGAATATTATTTTGTCTTGGCTTGCCTGTGAAATTTGACAGGAGTACATAACTTGATGCTTCCTAGCGGGTTTGTTCTCCATAAAGGGAATTTTTGTAAAAGACTAGCGGAATGTCTTCTAACTATTTAAAGTTTATTTTAGTGTGTGGTTAGCTGGTGTTTTTATTTTTTCATGTATTACATGAGTATTTTTAATGACGGTGGATTTTTAAATGTTTGGTTTGTGTGCGTATCTGTGTCTTAATGCTATTTATAATGATGTTTTAGTTAAATTATTTTTATTGACGTTAAATGTTTAATTAGAGCGTTGCTTAAATTTGAGAAGTTTATTCGATGCTTAGATAAAAGTTATCCCTCATTCTTCGAATTTAAGTTAAATCTGTTTTTGCCATGCCACCAACGTAGAAATAAAGCTGTTTATTTTTATGAAGGATTTGTGAAAATTATTAAGATTGGTTATTTTGTGAAATTCTTATGTAGGGAAATGTGGGGCAAAGTGAAATAGTTAAGCTAGCTGACATATTTCAAAATGAACGCATCGGAAATGTGTTCTGAAAATTATTGTACATAAAGATTGAATAATGTATTTTGTATGACAACTTGCGTTGAAATATTATTTTTCATTTTTGGCAGCTATTTTGCACCTTCAAAAAAAAAAACGTAGAAATTTTCCGCCTTAAAAAAATGCGGCAAAGTGGAAAATGCAATATTTTCACTATAGGGTCATTCCATGAAAATGTCAACCTCAGGCCGAAGAAAAAAAATACCCAAGTGAAAAAAGTATCAAAAAATTAATGAATAAATAACATAAATGAAAATCATACAACATAAGAAGTTGAAAATATTAAAAAAGTATTGTAATTATTACTGACTTAAACCATAATAAATAGCTAGTAGTGTGTCTATACTGCTTATTATTCGATGGTTACGTTAGTCACGTTACGTTAGTCACACTCCATCTTGAGTAAAATTGACACTTAAGACTAAAAAAAATTAAGCTTTAATAAATGTGTTTTATGTTTTTAAAAGCCAACTTTACACATTTTTCAAATATATCATTCAATTTTTAACACTTGCTTAACTTTGAGAAATTTTTGTCTCATAACATGAGCATTCATTTTCAGGGTTGCAAAAATGTTACGTTAGTCACGCTGCTATTTTGGTTGAAAAAATATCTACTGTCAGTAGTTTTGTTTTGAATTCTCAGCAGAAATGATACATAGATGCCATGCACATTGTAAATCCACCAGCATAACTAAAAAATATTTTTTTATCCTTCAAGTTACAAGTAAACACAGTTACAAAATCAGCTCTGAATGTTAAGTTAGTCACGATGGAATGACCCTATAAAAAATTTCTATTTATGATTAACAGTAATTTTGATCATATGAACGTGTAAAAAAACGAATAAATGACTTATTAATGAAAAATAAACGAATAAATAAATAAACAAATTAATGAACTTATTAATTTATGAGAAAAAGAAATGAGTGAATAAAATAGAGAACGAATAAGAAAATCAGGGAACGAATGAATAAATAAGTGAATTTATAAGTAAAAGAATGAATTATTCAATAAATAAAGAAATATGCACGTGATTAAAAAAATTAATGCATTAGTAAACGAAATGAACTATTTCACTTTGTCCCATTCACTTTGCCCCCGTGTGCACTTGACAAATTACACTGAACATTTAAAACCAAAATTCGCTTAATACAATATAAACTAAATAAGTATTGCACTGGACTCCAGTAGATATCAATTAATACTTAAAATGATAATTGCAAAAATTTTATAATTCTATCGTAACAAAAAATATTAAAAAAAACACACGAATATTACAATAAGTGCATCAAATTTTGAAAAAGACTTCTATATTTTTTTTCGTTGATCTTTAGATCTATCTATTTGTTGACAGGAATAGACTGCATGTCTAGGGCCTTTGTGAAAATATTGCTAGATAGGTGGCACTGAAAACTGTGAAAATATTTCGCCATTTCACTTTGCCCCGCTATTTCCCTTTGCCCCACATTACCCTACTACATATTTAGTTAGTACACTGCTTACTGACATTGAAATGTATTGAAGCTGAAAAAGGGTAGATTAATATAAAAGGTGTATTTTAAATGAAATGTCAATAAAACAGATAAAGAAATGATATTTGAGATGGTGAGAAAAAATTTTCAAAAACTGATTTCTATATTTTTAAAAATTTCAATCTAGGGCCATTCCACGAAACTACCGTCATTTTGTCCCGCACGTGACGTTCATATATATCATTAAAAAGTAGTAATTTTAAAAGGTAATGAACAATTTTTTTTGCCAAAAAAGTCCTACACCGGCTTTTGGTTTCTTAAGCACCTAAATTTCGTCCATTACCCTTTGAAAATCCCATTTTTTAATGAATACGCATTAGCATCACGTGCGGAACAAGATAGCGACACTTTCGTAGAATGGCCCTCTATCGTTCACCATGATTACGATGCTGTTGTTTTGTGCCAGCCGGGCTGGTGATTTGGGGTGCGTTGCTTCACTTTTAAAACTGTACCGTAATTTGGTGAAGTCCGACTTCCTCGGTACACGCATTCCTTAAGTACCCGTTTATAGGGTAGGCAACCTTTCACGGCACAACAAGACATTCACACAAAGAAAGGACAAACATGCCCGTGCCGGAATTCGAACCCTGGGCCACACCATTCGAGTCATGAATACGATCAATGTAATTTTTGAAATCTCCATGTTACTTTTCTTGCTTAAAAGTAACAATAATTCTATCTAAATGGGTTTTAGCGCTACTAGTTTGATTTTTTTTTTGAAGCTTTTAAATGCTAAGGAAAATTAAAGTTCTTTCCCGGTGGTAGTAAAACGAGAAACGCTCCATTTTCTTCTTGACACACAGTTTTACTCGGGAAAAGCTATCCCGCGTAATTGAAAACCTTTTTTCGTCCATCCGATGTGCATTGTATTTCTTGAGGATTCAGAGATATGCGAGAAATACAGAAACGACGTTTTCGAAGACTCTTCCATTTTTTGTCATTTATTATGCAAGGAAAATTTAAATCTAATTCAAATCGGTTGCAATTTCTACAGGGCGTTCCTTTTGAACTTGCAAGATCTTCATTTTCGTAACGGTTTGTTCTAGATGCTTACTTCCAATTATAAAAATGCTCAAAATGTGCACAGTTAAGATGTTGAACGTTTGAAGCAAAAAAAAAAAGAAATACAAAATCTAACTTTTCATACGGACTCCAGGTCATCTAAGGAAACCAGGAAATCAAGAGCATAAAAAAGCAATTCGAGCATAAAGAGTTTGACATTAGTACGAGCAATATTTACCGAGATATGAAACGCAGCGTTTTGTAACTTCCACTGCTTTGCATTCATTGGCAATAACACCGGTTGGAAGAAAACGTAACCGTGCAGCTGCTTCAGTAGAATGACATTCGTTCATTCTATTGAAAGGGCGATACGCTCCTATCTCCTTTTGTGCACGGGTCTTGAAAATTTTGAACTCTAATATCTCTTAGTTTATCTTTTTTCTTTTGCTGGAATTATTTTTCAATGAAGTTTTTTTTCCTAAATACAGTCAAACCTGTCTATCTCGAATTTCACGGGAGCGAAGAAAAATTCGAGATACGGAGGTTTCGAGATACAGAGGTTGTGATAAAATTAAAAAAAAAAAAAATGAGCAATTGGAACAAAGTTAAATACTTAATACATTATTTTGCATTGATATTCTTGAATATTTTACTGTACGACATATTGTGAGTCCATGTTTTACTAATAGTAATGACTATATTGGTAGCAAGTTAATGCATACCTTTAAGTACGAACCACAGACTAAAAATGAATAGACCGCGCATCTCCCGGTGAAACAGTGGATGTCAGTAGCGCTAAGATATATCACGTGATCTACAACGAAATCCTCTCTTTCTCTCTGACGATCTGGCGCGTTAAAATTTTTGGCGATCATTTGCAAGCTGTTGGTAGGCAAATGCTTCCTTGCGCTTTTCGTTCGCTCGATCATTCTGATTGCTTCGCGAGACATTTGTTTGTTCACTGCTTGCAAGTTCCATCTCCGACAAACAATCCATGGCACGAAATTGAAAAATAGAATTTTCTACTTGTTTCAAATTAGGTTTCAAAAGTTTTTTTTCTTTTTTGGGGGAGGGGGGAGTGGGAATGCACCAAGTATAGTTTCAAAAAAGCGATTTCAAGACTTAAACTTTGAAGGATTTGAGCGATATTTAAAAAGAGCAACATTTATCAAAAATCCAGGGTGATATACATTACTGTTTGAAAACAGGCAACATTCCGGAACTCTCCCCCTCCCCCCCACACACAGAGATAAAAATTCTGACGGATCTTATACCAACATTTGTCAAAAGGTGTTTTTATTTTAACACAAGCATCTATTTACCTTTTAATCTTCGCAAAATGTACCACTTTCATTAATATCCTTAATGAACATGTACTTAAAAAAAAAAAAAAAAAAATTTGCTCAAATATTAGTCCTTAAAATCTATATTTGGAATATTAATTTGTATGTAATATTCATAACGATATCCCGCGAGAAAGGGACACTTCTCAAATAGTTTTTAAATCCTCTCTCGGTCTGTAATAAATACTAAAATTGGCTAAATTTTCATCAGGTGGTAGGCACTGTCCCCCATATGGGGGAGGCGGGGGGGGGGGGGGGCTCAAGCCCTCTCTTAGAAACTAGAATTCTCTAGCTTTTAGTACAATTTGTTCAAAAAAAGAATCATAACTTTTTCAACCATCAATCAATAAGTAACTAAAAAGGCCAAAATTAAATAACTTTAATCTTCACTGAAACTTCTTTACAGGAACAAAATATCCTGCTAAGCTGTTGGATAACTATCTGAGACCCCCCCCCCCCGCCCGAAATTGCGGGAAATAATCTTTAAAAAAGCAGTTGCTTTACGTATGTACAAGCACAAGCAATTGATAATTAGTTACACATAGTTCAGTAGAGAATGAATAAAAAAACATCATAAGTAGGGGAGGTGATTTTTTAAAAATGCAATTTTTGAGACATGCCCTTTCATTCTGCTTGTGAGGTATAAGGTCGTACCGACAGATGAATAGTGAAAAAAGGTCGAATTATGAAAAATAGAGTATTTCACTTTTGCTGTAACTTTTTCCAGAAAGAAAGGGCAAATACTTCTAATTGAATAAAATGTTTAAATGGTAATTTAATGGCATTTAAATCAAGGCTTTACATTCCCCACAAACTATGCAAAAACGTTAATTTGTTGAAATAGAACTTATTAAAGTCACAGATTTACACTATCGGTGAAGATGTAGACTTCTTTTCATTCTGTGTGATCAAAGATAGCAAGCGAAAACGCTCAACTAAAATTGTTAATTTTGTTCATAAAATGTTACTCGCCAAAAAAGTGATAAAAATCTTTCCAACTCTATTTTTGACAATTAAAGCAAGAGTATTGAAAATAACTGAGATATTATTACAGACTAAATTTACCTATGGAATGTTATTGGTCCTCCCTTGACCGATTTTTCTTTGCATCCAAATGCACAACATTTAGAAACCATTTTATCTCAAAACAACAGTTCATCTCCATAGAAGTGCATGCTATGATCCGCTGCGGTGGTTGTAGATCACGTGGTTAAAGCCAGGTAGGTTCTGGCGGCGGAAAGGTTACCACACACTCTCTCTATGTATCTTAACTCTGTGGTACGAACATAGTCTGAATGCTTATGCAGGAGATAATTTCTGTCTCCAAGTTATACCATTGATAAAGGGGGCTGGCGATAAAATTCAAAAATGAGAGTCGCCAAAATTTGAGATATAGAGGTTTTCGGGAAAAAATCTTTCGAGATAAACATGAGAAAAACCATTAAATTTATGCTGTAAAAGCAGGGAAATTGAAAAATTTCGACATAGAGAAGTTTTCGAGATAAGCAGGTTCGAGATGACTGTATAAGTTATTGGAACTGAAGTCTGTATAAAAGGTTACACTTTGGATTGTTTGACTAAATTTTTTTCTTGCTTCAAACTTTTAACTTCTTAAATCTGCACTTCATCTTCAGTATTTTTGCAATTGGAAGTATGCATCTAGACGAACGATTGCAACAATAAAGGTCTTGCATATTAAAACGAAACACCCCGTATAATGTTGACCTACTAATGTATTTGAATATATTTGATTTCATTTATTTAGTTTATAAAGTAATGTACCAAAAAAACACATTTTAAATATTTGAAAAGAAATTTATAACTTAACATAATTTAATTATTTAGCTTGATACTCATGCTTTTCTTGGATAATAAGTTTCTGTCTCGAACAAAACTTCGCATAAACGTTGTTATTTTATTTAATCTTAATTTTAAAACTTTGTATATTCATCCGTCCATACATACACCTACAAATATATTTACAAAAATAGGACTGTCTAATGAAGTTCAACAATAATATTGTGTTTCTATCAATACACATTTTCTCTAAAAAATAAATAAACAATAATATTTTTTTAATGTAAATGTCGCTTTTTAATGTAAATGTATTCTTTATAAATGGCAAATATATTTGTAAAAAGAAGGTAAATAGTGCTTAAATAAGAAAGATAAACTTCAGGTAAAAAAAAATCGCGAAGAATTTTATTTTATGTCCATGAGTACCGGCGCAGAGATGCATGAGGGTATGCTTTGACCCGCTGGCTTTTAAAAATAAAATTTAATGAGAATAGGAAAAACTGCAAAATACTTTAAAGAATCTATTAAATACACCCCGAAATATATTGATCTCATGTCAATATTCAACTGTGCCAGCAGAGGATGCAAGGGTTAGCACGTTCACTCTCTAACTTAAAAGAAATAATTAAATAATTTAAAAAAGGATAAGCAACGAAATAATTTTAAAGCTGCAAAATATATCACGAAAAAAATCAATCTCCTGAATTCCAGTTCAATCCATTTAAAATTGTTACTCATCCGACTCTATAGTATCATGAAAACTCTTGTGCAAAAATTCACTTGCGGCTCGTTTTGACGATATCTGATACAGAATTTATGACTAATAATGAAAATAAATGATACGATTAATTAATTTTTATCATTAGCGAAATAGCCACTCAAAGTTGAAGTCGAAGTTTCAACAAATATTTCCATTATCTTTTCAAACTACATTTTCTTAAATGAATAATCTTTGCGTCATGTATTTATTTTTTGCTTGCTTCATATTTCACTCCTAAATAATTTGTGGTTTTTTCTAGAATTTTATTGAATTAGTCCAATCTTTTACTAGTAGCACCAAATTTGATTTTAGACTCCATTGAAGGTATCTTTGCCGAGACATATGGGCCACTGTTTATTACTTCTGTCCGAAGACTAACAAAACCATTGGTCATTGTAATCGCGCATTACTAAAACGTGTCAGAGATTGCTGTCATATATAAAATTATAATAATATTGCGATTAGAAAAATAAAATTGTAAATTACACAATTTTGACAGCGAAGAAAATATATCTTCCGCTTGAAAATAATAATGAAACAAAAAAAAAAGGTAAATAAAAAATAAATAAAATGAATGCAAAAATATAAGTAAATAAATAAATAACATAGAAAATTTTGATACAATTAATTTGTTTATACTTTGTGCATTCGTTGATATACAAAAAACTAAATAACTAAGAAAGTTAAAACGCTTTGTTTAATCTAAGTTGAAATTTAACATTAGTAAAAAGAGAGAAAGATGGAGGGAAAAAATAAATAAATAAATAAAATAAAACAAAATAAAATAAAAAGGAAATAAATAAAAAGAAAGCGGTACTTTCAAAACCGAACAAACTGATAGATAAGCCTATGTATGTTATTGCTGTTGTTAAAAGGGAGTGAAGTAATGCGATGTTAATCTTTCACTTAACCCTTTATGTCCCGACGGAATTCAGAAGTACCAATTATATCAATATAGTATTATGAATCCTAAATGGATGCAATCATGCTGAAGCTTTTAAGTACCACTCCTTGTACTTTGCTGAGAAGCCGACAGATGATTCCTGCGATCGGAAACAGTTTTTTCTTTGGGGCCCAAGGAGTAGGGGGCCTTAGACCCCGAAATTTTCAAATTTTTTTTCTTGGTACATATGTTTTTTGATGTATTTTCAACTAAAAAAAAAACAAAAAATATAGATCAAAATTCATTGTTAAATTAATTTGGGACATAAAGGTTAAACCCATATACTGGCACGAAAAATAGCTAAAGTAAATTCTTAAACTGATGGCTTGTTTTAAAACTACAAAATAAGTCACACCTATGTCACTTTTTTCGACCATTCAGAACAGAACGTTAATTTTAGTGCTTGTATGCTTTTTTTCCAATGAGCTTTTCAGTTGATTGTGACACAAATAAAAATGAAACAACTTAAAAAATATTATTGAAATTTATCATTTAATGTGCTACTATGCCTAATGTGCCATTATTGAAAAGAAGCTTCTTGTCCGCAACATTTACCTGTATATCCAGGAATGGTCTTCAGAGGAGAAAAATCAACAGGAGACCACTGAGTTCCAGCATTATATTTCTTTTTCCTGTGGGCTTCTTGGTCGCTCCATTGGGTTGCAGCACTTCGTAACCCTTCTCTTTCCTGACTGTCCTCAGGCACCTCTTCAGTCGCGCACTGGATTTCAGCATCTTGTGTTTCAGCAGCAGTTTCTTCAGAGTTTAAGGTCTCCATGGCATTTTCGCTAGGAACCAGTGGAGCACTGCCGTCCGTCCACTGGACCTTTCGCTGTTGGCAGTCATCAACTTTTGATATTTTCTGGTGGATACCATTCCTGAGGATGCAAGTATCGTCGACAGCACGTAGCGATGGAGAAGCTCTGAGTGGAGGCTGATAAGGGATTAACTTATCTTGAACGCCAGTGCTATGTTGTAGTTCTGGGTGCTGAGATTTCTATAAAAGAAACATATCCCACTTATGATGTGAAAAATGAAAATAAGGGTCGGGCTCCACATCAGCAGAAAACAGACCAAAACCAAAGGCAAAAACAGAAAATCCGGGTACTTTCCTTTTTTTTTTCACCCGGAATTCCGGTTTCTGCTTTCGGTTTCGGTCGGTTTTCTGCTGATGTGGAGCCAGGCTCTCAGAGCCCTAACGCGCTCTGGTAACAAAATTCTTTTCTTAGGGCTATTCATAAGTGTCGTTTTCAGGGTAACGGAACATATAGAAACTTTAACACAGTTTCCAATTTAATAACATTATCTGTTTGAGTTTGTTTGATATGAGAGGATTGTAATTTAGACGGTTGTTTCGAATAATAATAGAAAACTAACATCTAACTTTTTTCTTTAACATGCTTCCTAGCAAAAAAAAAACAAATGTTGTCTGATCTTAGGTAAAACCTTCAGCGCATTTGCGCATGCGTCAGGTCTTCTCTTAACTTGCCCAAATAGGGTATTAGGTAATATAACAATAAGGGGAAGAATAATAAAAAGCATTTTGAGAAGTATCAAACAACGTGGAACGATGCTAATTTCATATACATAGTTTAGTTGAATATGTCAAAAGGATATAGCAAATGCAAGTTTTAAATAGAAAACTTCGGAAACGTATCATTCACAAATCATCTATCCTTTTTTTAAATGGAACTGTTCGCGCGAGTGATAGGCGCAGTTTTCATAGACGGACAGTATACTTATGGTACCGCATGGCACATATAAATGCGATAAATAATATTGATAGCTTATACACAAGCACAATAACTAGGGACGCGTTGTAGTGCTTCATATGCCTTGAAATCAAGAAAGATGCAAAATATTGAAGGTAAAAGTTGCTCGTGATGGCTTAATTATGTACAAAACATTCAAACCTGGTTAAGCGAAATAACGTTTTTACGATTAGGGTACATTGGGTGAAGACGCTGTAGTTTTCAACGTAATTTTATATAAAATAGCGCAATGGTTTTATTTTCAAAAATACAATTTATCAACCAAACATTGACTTTTGTTATTGATCAAAAAATAGGATTTGCTTTAAAAAAACAATTTTTCACCTTGTACTTCTTAATGAAAATATTCTTATAGTTATATAATGCAGTATCGTTTCATAAATGTATATAATTAACTACATGCCGTTAAAACGCTATCATGTTTTTCTTGTACAATAATATTAACTCAAAAATATAGTAAAATCTAGTTATTATTATGCGAAACACATTATAGAATTAGAAACTTGGAATTAGGACACTTAAAACATACTTACAAATAATCTACTTTCCGAATATCCATAAGTATGTCCAAAAGAATACTTTAATCCTGGAACGTATCCTCCATAACTGAAATCCAAAAATGAAAGTTATATTAGCTGATACCGCAGTGCAAGAAATAAGCTAAAAAAAGTGCACAAGCAAAAAGCTTGAAATAAATCATTAAGTAACTAATGTTCTTTGCTTTATTTTAATTTCACAAAATATTTAAATTACTTCCTTTCATATCTACTGAAAATTTAGCAAAAGAAAAACAATTGTGGCTTTTGTACCCTGAATAATAACTTATTAACCACTCATATAATGTTATGGATGTGCATTCAATTCCCAATCGAATATTCATTTGCTTCCTAAATTAGATTAATGTATATATTTCATTTTATTTCATAATCCACGATATTCTTTCTAATGAGCTTTTCTAATTATTTTCGCTCTCACATTTTTCTATCAAATTGTCATAAAACTACCACGGACAAATTCCTAAAAAAAATGTTTTGAGCAAAGCTATACCTTCAGCAAAATAAGCAATTAACATTTTTACAATTGTGACCTGGGTTTTTTTTTTCATTTACATATTTGAAAAGAAAAAAAATACTAGCAATTTTATGAAAAATAATATTTCTTCTAATGATCATGCTGGAAATGTAAATATTTACTTCAGCAGCATGCATACGTAATTTCATGTAAAGAAAATAATTCATCTATACACTTTAACATTAAATATTATTACGCTTCATTTCTAATTACCGATATTACCTCCATTCACGGACATTAAGGAGGAATATTGCAAATCCCATTTAAACAGGGAAATTTCAAAGACTTTATGGAACAAAAATTTAATTTTTATTAAACTCTTCCATGTTTTTAAAAACCATTCAAGTGCTGCATTTGAATAAAAACAAATTTAATGTGTTAGACCATTTCAGGTTAAAAACTTAGCTATTACATGAATAAAAGTCGTTACTTTCATTCGACGACCAACAGAATTTTTCCTATAAAACTTGTCACAATCAGCTGACGACCAAAAGAATTTCAACTATTAAAAATCGTTTAGGAAAAAACTGTGATATTTTAGGAGAGGTAACCTTAGCCCTGAAGTTCAGAAAGAAATCGGCTTAAATTAATTATCGGCTTGAATTAATATGTTAAACCATTTCAGGCAGAAAACTCAGCAATTGCATGAATAAAAGTCGTTACTTTCATTTGATGACCAACAGAATTTCAGCTATAAAATTTGTCGCAACCAGCTGACGACCAAAAGAATTTCAGCTATTAAAAACCGTTTAGGAAAAAAATATGTAATATTTACGGAGAGGTAACCTTAGCCCTGAAGTTCAGAAAGAAATCGGCACACGGAAGAAGTACATTGGTAAGCAGGCTGCGAGGTAGTTGTTCTCACATGAAGTTGCAATGGAGCAGAAACTGACAGCTGAGCTGATTTTGGGTAACTCTTCTAACGGGTTACCGCGGCAACCCGGTCGCAACACTTAGGGAGCCTTGATCGTCTGGGTGGAGCCCCTTCACTCGTTTAATGACAAGGGAGCCGTCAATCGTGTGGTGGAATGTCATTTTTCAGAGGGAATCGTTGATCTATATTTCGGAAAAGGGCCATTGCTGTCGAAAAGGGTAGTGAAATTCGATACATTGGTCTATCAGCAACAAGTTGGTCAACGGGTCAATATAATGCCGCGTTGACATTTTTTCAGTGAATGATTTTTTTTTTTTTTTTGAGTGGATGGTTTTGACTTTGGGTTTCACTACCATAATTTTCTGAAATTGGTTTGGCATTAAAAAAAAACTTTTTTTTTAGGTTATACCCTACATATTAATGTGAATGGAATCTTTCGCTGTGAAAGTCAATGGCTATTTTACCCCAGTTATAAATTTTGTGATGAATATAGCAAACATATTTTTACTGAGACATGGTTTCATTCAGGGGAGTTGGGGGAGTTTCTTAAGTATTTGCAAGTAATTTATGTATCACCACAGTTTTGAAAAATACTGAATTATTCCTTTCGGTAAAAATTTCATTTATAATTTGGGCCACTAAACTTCGAATTAAAATATACTATACAGCTTAATATGGCACTTTTTTTTCTCCTTAAACCCTGCTTTTACTTTTCTCAGTCTTTATGTGAAAAAACAATCCGTCGAAATATGATTCAACTTTATTCAAAAACTGTAGTCAGTATTACCTTAAAAGGGCAAAAAATCGTGTATTTTTGGTTGCACTGTGACACTACGATGACTCAATTGCCTGGGATAAAAAACTTAATCCTGATATCGCTATGCAAATCAATTAAAAACTGAACTTATCTTGTCAATTACGAAGTTCATTATAGAAAATTATAATTCCAGCTTTGATTTAATCCTTTTATTGCATAGCAGCTAATGTTATGATATATTTAAAAAAAAACTCAATATGTCAACTGCGGAAAAGATCGTTTTAATTACCTTTGCTAAGCGATTAAAATTGTTGTAAAAATGTATTTTCATGGTACAAGTTATGCAAACGTCACTACGAAATGTTTAATATTAGACATTTTGCAAAAGATAAAAATAAGAATAAAAATACTAGATTCTAATAAAAACCACCATCATGATACTATGCGTATATATAATGCTTTTAACGTTTTTCAAATGACGTTTTTCCTCACACGTTTTTCACATACTGAAAAATTTAAAATAATTCGTTTTAAATAAAATTGTCTTTTAATTTGTGCATGTGCTAAAGTACGGCATACATTTACTGCTGCAAAAGTAATAAACTTTTACAGTCAAAATAATCTTCACCTTTTCATACAATCAAATTCAGCTGTAAGCAAACTCAATTATTTTCAATAAATAGCATAAACTGAAACCGTTAAACCTAAGAGAATTTCTCTCGTACTGCAGGAAAAACGTTTAAAATAGTGAAAAATGGTCACGCCTATCTGTTATCTTTAACTTTAGAGGTATTTTAACGTTACATTTATTGTTGACTTTGTTAAAATGCCTTAGATATGTTTACTTCGGCTAGATGCAACACTCGGAATTATAACACGCCAGAACGGATTTCGAAATAAGTTCTTGAAATTTCATCTAAGAAAATTTCAACCCAATTATTTTTACATCCATCAATTGAATCGGTGAGTGCAAAAACAATGTCAGTCAAGAACTTCAAATTGTTCAGGAGAGAGAAAAAAGTCTTAATTCTAGCATTGTTTCTACGGTCAACATTCAAATAACAGACCCCGTATCTTTCAAATTAGTAACCTGACTGACGTGATTTTTGATATCAACATGCATCTTACCTCCCATAGCTCGTTCCCATAAAAAACGAATTTTCGAATTTTTGTGACTGATGTTGCTTTTGCTCTTACCGATTCAATTCAGACACTAGGTAGATAAATAATAGCTGAAATCTCAGAAGTCATTTCTAGTTGAACGGAGAAACTTAGCTTAGAGAATTTTTTAAGCCAACAAACTCTGTGATTTGTTTATTTTACATTTCACCTTTTGCTATTAAAATACAACATATCACATTTTCTATGCAAGTTGAAGTGAAATTGTTTTTTTAAAGAAAAAAAAATGACAAAACGGTGACAAAAGCTTTATTTTGGTACATTCTATCTGACTTGAAGCCTAAAGACACTTTTTATCATAATTTATCATCTTTTTGTGTTTGTTCTTTTTTTTAAATTTTATTTTATTTTTACTTTTATTTTTTAAAATATTGTACACATTTTTTCTCAAGCACAGCAGAAAATTCGTCCTCTATAGTAGGTGGAGAGCTTTTCGTGCTTTCAAG
Organism: Uloborus plumipes; assembly: GCA_038373865.1. Classification (NCBI taxonomy): domain Eukaryota; kingdom Metazoa; phylum Arthropoda; class Arachnida; order Araneae; family Uloboridae; genus Uloborus; species Uloborus plumipes. Next base: position 47,712 of record JAXGGA010001353.1, on the reverse strand, counting down.
TACTCAAACCTATATTATACCTTGATTTTTGGATATCTATAAATTTCACATTTTACACAGTATGAGAACAGTTAGCTTTTGTATGCATGTTTCTCTTTTTGGTTAAGTATAAAAACAGTTTATTAAAATTAATAATTTTGTATTTATTTTTCATGCATAATACCTCTTTAGTAAATAAGCTTCCACAGACGCGGTAAAAAAGTTTAAAATAATTTTTTGTTACCTTTTTTGGCTTGCAAATCGTTTTATTTTTATCAATTTGAATTTATAATACATAAAAAATCAAGTTTTCTGAATATTCTAACTTTAAACTTTCTTCTTTTGTTCATTAGGTTGCTTTTTAATTCGTGCTTAACACTTCAAAAAACACTTCTTTAAAAACACAAACCTTAAGTTATGTTTTCTTAATAAACTAATCTAGCCTGCAGGTGCTACCGCAAGACAACTTAGGATGTAAACCAATGGGTATTGCATCTGTTTGGTTAGGTAGTTCATCAAAATCAAATTTCATTAAAGTTTTATATGTTTGATAATAATAGTTTTAAGGAGAAAAGTGCTTTAATCAGGGCAGAACGACTGATGGCCTTATATGTACACCATCAAGAAGTGTATAGCATACGTCATTAAATACCAGCTGCAATGGATGGTTTGTTACGCTTTCGTAGTCATGTATAACATCATAAATATAACAAATAACGTTGCTTAGTTACAAATTTTCGTTAGGATCTGAGCAAAGTTAGGGAAAGAAAAGGTTCAATAACGCTAATGTGTTTAGATTTTGGTAATTTTTTTTTCATTCTGAAATGATATTTATAACATTGTGATGAGAAATTAATAGTTGTAAGAGAAAGTTAAAAGCCTTTTTTTTCTTGAAAAATAACGCATGTTGTGAAACAAAACATTTTAGGAAAAGAAAGCGTTTCAAAGTGTTTGACCTTTTGAGAATTTATTTGATGTGGGTAAAATAACATTGCTTATAGTTTTGTCAGAATTTTAATGAGCCAAAAAGGTTTAAAACATCTGCATTTCAATATCTTATGTTAAAAACTGCTTTATTTTAAAAATGCTTGCTTACATTTAAGAACTTACCGTTTTCGTGAAGCAACGGAATGCGTAAGTTTTTAGTATAGTATGCGTTTCTCTATCACTCTTTTATGTAACTTGGATAATGCCAATATTGTAAAGCATATTATTCTCAACACTTCTGAACACATTTTAATAATTAAATATGAAGGTTCATAATAGGGTGCTGTGAAGTGATCCTTTCTTTTTTAGATGAGTTTATTGAAATTAAAACTAACTTTTAAAATATAGTTTTACAGGTTTTTTTGCAAAATACGTTACATCAAGCTAGATATTCTATAAATTTGTGCCATTTTTTATAATACCTTGTTGGATTATAGTCTGCTTTAAAAAAAAGGAGAAAAAACCAATAGAAGTAACAATTTTATACAAAAATATGAATAAATAAAAGACAGTTTTAAATACAAAATTTTATTTTTATCTTTGCGGTATTTTCCTTTAAAAGTAATAAAAAATCGTTGTTATGGTATGACTAATATTTGATATGAGTAAAAAAGATCCAAAAACAAATATTTTCGTTGAAAATTTTGAAATTATTTCTGTGAGGCACATTGAAAATTGAAAGCATAAAAGGAGGTGGGGTGACAATACAGCTTAGAATTAAAAAAAGTATATGTTACATACAGTGTCTGATAATATAAACATTTTGCATAACAAAAAGTCGGCTCTTGGTATTTTATGAAATTAATGTATCTGCAGTGCAATTGGCTAAATTTGAAGAGATGATCGGTCGCCATTGCCTGCAGTGATTTTAGTTTTGAGAAAGGTAGTTCTAATTTCCAGGTATAAAAATGCTTGAGTTTACATATGTTCAAAATTTTATGTATAACGTAACCAATTGTTCTACTACCACTTTATACATTTTGTTTCGGATTAAGTGAAGCTGTGACAGTGCTGGATCAAAGAAGTGCTTTTGTATTTGTTTTCTTTGCAATTTCCTTGTATTTGTATTTTTTCTTTCGATCGATCATTGATCGAGGTCTTCTAGTTCGCAAAACAGGTTTTCCTATACATCTTTTTTAAAAATAATTTTTAATAGTGATTTCAACGCATGGGCTATCTTTCTAACACTATGCTCCAAATGAAGCCCAGAGACTAGTATTTTAAAATTTTATTTTAAAAAGAGTAAAATTTTGTTTTACAAAATCAGTTGCAATTGATATGTGTTAGGTAAGTGTAAAGTTCAATTTAAAAACTTACAATTCACCCAAAATGCACATAACCTGATAAAAAAGCACTGAAGCTTAACTATGGCCATCTTTAAATTCAAATTTCTTATATAATCTCATTAGTAAGAGAAATTTACATCATATATTTCAGCCAATGCAAGCATATTTCCGTATATTTCAAGTGAAAAGGAACTAAAAGTAAACTGTCTGATATTATGCACTTTTTTAAACTGTGAGTTAATACATGAAATAAAATTAATTAAAAAGGGGACATTTATAAACTGTTTGGTTTGGTGATGGAGAGATTCAGAAAACCATACAAAAGAAATCAATGAGAAATTCGATTTACATTCGTCATTTATATCTTTATTTTATTTTCATATTGAAAAAAAATGTAACGCTATATAAAAGACAAAGTGAATCATATAAAGGGACGGAATAACAGTAAATGAAAACATTTCTTTCCCACAGCTAATAACTATTTGAACAAAACTGCCGTCTGTAAAACTGAGGAAGTACTGAGAAAGCATCAAAAACATTTTTCAACAATTAAAATAATGTAATTTTCTTTTGTCAAAGTATGTTGTTAGTATTTCTAAAAAACAAGGATATATTTATGATTCTCTTACGATGCATATATAAGTTATTAAGAAGGAAAGACAAATAAGATAAACTACAAATCTTGACGGTTTCAGAATTATTAAATACTATTTCTTTATCAATGATATTTAGTTTCATGATACTTCCTTTGAAGCAAAAATATTAAAAAAGGCTTAAAGAAGAAAAAAACTATAAGGAAAAAAAAACTGTCTCATAAGCTAGAGTAGAAACAGTTCATTTGCGTGACTGGATTACTAAGTAGATTTCGATCTGTTTAACAGTGTCTGTCGACACAAAAGATATTCATAGAATGACGTACAAGCATCTCTATATAAGTAGCATTTATTTTTTTAACCAAACTTCTCAGGTGGCGGTCATTGGCTAGATGCATGTCACCAGCAGAAGGGTTATCACGCGATATTTTGAACGCGTTAGCCGTGAAAGATCTTGTAACGGAACCGCTTAGGCTTTGATATTATTAAGTGACTTAAAAACTCCATGATTATGGCATGGTTAATTATTAAGAATTGCTGTTCATAGGAGTTAATTCATGTTTTTGGTCAAACTTAAATTTAATATTTGTGAAATTTTTTTGTAAAGGGGAAATTTTTGGGAATCTGAAAGGAATCTCGCAATGACAAAAATATAATAAAAAAATAAATAAGTAAATTTAAGAAAAAAAAAGAAACAGAAAAAAATAAATAAAAATAATAATATTAATAATATATATATAAATAATAGTAATGTTTTTAAATATGTAGAATGACGTACAAGCATCTCTAAAATAATACTTGCTTATTTATTTATTTTTTGACAACATTTCAGACAGCGGTCATTAGCTTGATGCATGTTAGTAACAAAAGGGTTGTCACGCGATATTCTGAACGCGTTAACCGTGAAAGATATAATTAAACGTAAGATTTGGTAACGGAAAATTTTTCTTAGAGCTTAACATTATTAAATGTACTAACAATTTAATTCCTGAAATTAAAATGAAACAATAGTAATTGTTATTTATAAAAGTATTTTATGTTTTGGTAAATTGCAGACAAAAGCGACTCCTAAATAATATCCTTTTCGGTTTACAATTAGTGTATATGTTTTTTTTTTTCATACCACATGGAAGGGTTTTTTTTCCTTAACAGTTTGAAAAACGAATTCAAAATCTAGTGATGAAAACTTCAACTTAAGGTTAAACATTATTATGCGTACTTAGAACTAAATGCTTAAACGTTTTGTTAAACAACTACAATTGTCATTTTTAAAAGTAAATTTATGCTTTTGGTCAATTCCAAAAAAAAAAAAAAAATGACACTGAAATAAATTTTTAGGTTAAGAATTACAATTCATGTATTATTCTTTTCAGAAAACTTTTGAATTTATTATTAAACAAACGTTTTTTATAAAGATGTTGAAGCTTTTGAGTTTCAGAATACAATCTCAAACTTCAAATTTGTATGAAATGATACAAGGTCTCCTTCTGATGAAAAACGTGTGCATGAAATGTTTTTACGCATTTTAAACTTTAATAACATTTTTATTTTTTTTTTCATTTTTAACTCGTTTTCCACAGAGTTAAACAATTTTGCTGGGCAAAAAATGGTTCACATACAGACAAGAAGGCAATGCAATTTAAAATCTTCAACCTTGTTTATCAAGACTAACAGGAGTTTTTTTGAAGACTAGGGAAATTCAATGTATTGTTACTATCTGATTTAATAAGTTTAGGAGCAAAGAAATTGAACCTAACGATGAATTTTCCCCATCTGCTACAGTCGTTTCGTCAAAAACTCCCGAAGACATTGTTTGGAAACTTAGTGATTAGACTTTTACCTTGTGATGAAATAAAAATAAGCTGTTTCTTAATTTTTCTTTGGATAAAAAGAAAAATTTTCCCTCAAAAGGCATTTTTAACTAATTTCCAGCCCTTTTTGGGAATATGTTGAAAAAATTTCAGAACGATCATTCTGAAGCTACAAAATATCTAGATTTATCTAAATTTTTTTCAAGTTATTGCTTTTGAGATCATCAAAACTCTTTTGAAGACGTTTCGTTTTGGAAAACAGAGGACTTTTTTTGGATGTGAATTACTCATTAAAAATAAAGCAAAAAATAAATATAATATGATGTAAAAATCTTATGAATAAACATAGCCAGAATTTTTTTTAATTTAAATACTTTACAAACTATAGGAAAAACTTATAGAAGTAAAAATGTCTTATTTAATAAAATCTTGATTTATGCATTTCCTTGAAAATGAATATTTATGATAACATTACTTACCCAACAACCCGGTAAGGTTTTCCATTTTGATCCTCTATAGTGTCGGACATTCATATGATAAAATAATTGTCGACTCTAAGTTTCAAATATTAAATTATATCCTTGAGCTCTACCTACGCTGCGGGTGATGTAAACAGTATCAGCTGTACGTTGCAGTGACTAAATTACAACCTTCAGTCCAACAATTTCTCGGGTGACTCAGGAGACTTAATACCTGTATAAAATATTCAAAACATGATCACCATAGTCGATAAAACAGATGCAGAAAAAAAATTTTATTCTGCACTGTAGAAAACGGATGTTTTTACAATATAATGCAGTTAATTTTATAGTAACAAACTGAAAATTTCTACTTTTACAGTAATGAACTAAAATTGCTAATTTTACTCTAATAAACTGTAAAATTGCTAATTTTATAGTTTATTACTGTACATTTTACAGTTTTAAACAGGAACAATTGCTGCCAGTATTATACTATTGTTTTTACAGTATAATAAACTAATTTTGTGGTAAATATGGTAATATGTAAAATTGCTGCTTTACAATAATAAACTGTAAAATTGCTTATTTTACAGTTTATTACTGTGCATTTTACAGTTTTTAACTGGAAGTAGTATACTGTATCTGCTGCCAGTAGTATACTGTAAAAACAAAAGTTCATTTTTTGAGTGTATCCAGATAAAATGTTTTTTTAAAACCCTTTGTATCCCCGTGTTGCATATCTGCACCATACCGCAAACGTCGGCATTATTTGCACAGTGAAGTTACTAAGGCAATTTTATTCACTGTAGTAGTCTTACAACATTGCAGTTAACATAAGATAATCATAAAATTCTCAACATATGGCGATACTCACATATTTTTTTTACATCAAAGTTGAATTAATCACTTGAGCAGTCACACGTAGTTGATGCTTAAACTTCAAATTCAGCAAAATTAAAAGGACTGGGAAAGTCCAGCAATAGGTATTCCATGAAGGTAATTTCAAGTTCTTTACATAAAACCAATTTTTTACTAGAAAATTTCTGAAATTTAAAAGAAATAGGCAATTTTATGTTTGTTGTACATCTGCAACATCATGTAATTTCTACCCATAATTTCTAGCTTTTTCGAACATTGATAAAGCAAGACACATAATTGCAAAATCACAAAATGGTATTCTTATTAATTTTGTTTTCAAAATTTATTCTAAACTTGCCATACATTTTCTTAGAATGGCACATAGACGTAAATTTTAGACAGCAGAAGAAATAGAGTATCTGGTGAATAAGACAGAGAAGAGGAAGCAGATGTTTCCGATGATGATAGCTTGGCCGGTCCAAATTTTATAATACCTGTTGATTCTGAATTTTTCAATCTGTTAGCTGAGAGGAGTGAACAAAACGATTCTTCATATAAATATTCAGATGTGAATAAGGATATAAAACGTCAACAGAGTAGTTCGACCGTTATTACTAGGACTCCTGTAAGGGCGTTCTTGGACACTCTGTGAGTGTTCCCGTACCTTCTGTTAGTTCTCCAGGACCCTCTGTTAACGCTCCGGGACTCTCTGTTAGTGTTTCTGGACATTCTGTTAGTGTTTCTGGACCCTTTGTTAGTATTCCAAGCTACTAGTGGATGATCTAGAGAATATTGTGCAACTGTTGAAGGGGGTTGATGTTTCAACAACATCATGGAGAAACAATAAAATTGCTCATTTAGCATCATCCTTTGCTAGCGAAGAGCCAAAATAAAAAGTTCGAAGATACGATAAATCTACCAAACCATACATAGAGATTGGCCGATCTTTTATTGTAAGTAAATATAACAGTCATATGGGTGGTGTCGATTTGATAAATATCATTATGGGGAAACAAAAAAATATTACTGAGCAGCGAAAGATGGCAAATTCGATTGCTCTACCACATCTGAATTTAATTATGTCTAATGCTTGGTTACTGTACAAATGCGCATATGTGGAAAATAGAAAAAATGAAAAGATGTTGAATGGTGACTTTTGTCTTGAAATTGCCAAAACGCACTGTAAAATTAAAACTCTGATCAGGGATAACAGAAAAAGAAAAACTGATATAGAGGAAGCATACAAGAGAAAAACATAAAGGGTCGACTCAGCATATCCCACCAAGACCAGTACGCCTAGACGAAATTTGACATTGGCCAATCTGGGCAGGTAAAAGAATAAGATGTAAATACCCAAAGTGCAAAGGGTTTATACAAACAATCTGTAAAAAATGTGGCTTAGGACTCTATTATAACAAAACAACAATTGTTTAAAAAATTTCCATGTCAACTTAAATCTTGCACATCTTAAATTTTTATCCCATTTTGCATTGTGTTACAGAAATGCAACAAACACATTTTTGCCAATAAATTTGCAATATTTTGTTCGAGATTTTTAAAATTATTTTTCCCATGCTACAAATTGCATTTTATGACATCTGAGAAAGTATTTTTAAAATCGGAGTTGTCGGGATACAAAGGGTTAAATTATTTTCATCTAATAGTTGATAAAGAATTCAAAATAGGGATTTGTGTCGATTTGTATGCATTATTCCTTCTGATTTTTGAAAGGTTGAGATAAAACTATTATGCAGTTCACTGTACAGAAATGTTTCAGTTGAGTGATAATATTGACTTTGCTTTACAAAGAATGTTTTAAGTCATTTTATAATTGATTTATGAGATCATAATTGTTATTCTCTACTTTCCAGCGGAATCCTCAACCCATTTCGAAAACATGTTTAAAATCTTATGATGAGCTTAGTTTTTGTAGAAGTTAGACAGTTTTTAAAACGAAACAAAGTTAACCTATTTCTGAGAATGATTTCAATACATATCAAAACACTAGACTGCCCAAGCAGTCATCTGGACTGCTTCGGCAATACAGATATAAAACATATATTCATTTACTAGAATCGAAGGAAAAGGAGGAGGGAAGGGGAGAAACTACAATTATTTATAAACGTATTCGTAAAATTGTATAAAAGGTTACAAATTCTAAGTAATTGTGTCATTATATACATATTAATTATTGTTCTGAAATTAAAGAGCAGTCAAAATGACTGCTTGGGCAATGGAGTGTTAAATATGTCTTATTATCCTGCCGTTAAGTCAAAACATTTTTGCTAGTTCAGCGTTGTAGACGTGAAATAGCTACTAATAACTGTATCTTGAATTCTAAAAATGTGTAAAAACTAGTTTAAGAAAAGAAGAGTGAAAAAAGTTTTAAAATTTTATATATAAACCATTGATTCAATAGTAATTTTAACTGTTTTATTAAGCTTTGTACAAGGTGAGCACGAATGATGAGCCTGATTTTAAAAACTCATATTTTTCAAACTATTTCACGTATCAAAATAAGCGATACAATAATGTAAAGAGAAATCAGAGAGCAAATAAAGAGAATACAATAATGTAAAGAGAGATTTTTTCAGTGAAAAATGTTCCATATGTGAGCCCTTTCTTGCACGACGAATGTCCAATTGATAATCCAGTTCTTTCCACACGTAATGTGATTTATTTTTATTGATTTAAGCCAAAGACACCGTTTATCAACTCCTGATGCCACAAAAACACTTCAAAAGCTTTAAGAACTTCAAGTCTTGTGGTTCAAAGGCACGGAAACAAAATTTTATTAGTTTATAATTTTGTGTCTGTAGTTATCATTTTCAGAAAAAGGGATAGAGGTTCTTTTTTTCTTTTTGACACGTTCCCAATCAATCATCAAGTTTCTGGCAATGATTCTTTTTTTTATCTTTCGTTTCATAGCACGAAAATGTCCTCTAGGACGGTATAACTATGCTTAAGTGCTCTGAACTAAAAAATATCAAACTGGACAAGTGTATAAAATGATAAAATGCGGAGGAGGGACGTTATTTCGTGAAAAATATCTAATACTCTTCTTTGATAGAAGCGCTACCTCAGAAAAGCTGATTTTAAACAATGTGTATTGTTCACTTTTTTAGCAGTAATTTGTATAAAATTTGCTTATGTTTTGCATTTTGTAGCGAAAATCTGTTTTCGGAGAGTGTTTTCCTTTTTTACGCTTTTCTTTTATTAAACTTTTTACTGGGATATTTTATTGAAAAACATAAACGGTTTTATGAAATAATTCGTTCCAAATTGCACGGCACGAAAACTATTTTTATTATTTAGCTCTTTTTGTAGCTCAAAGCCATTCGGTAATGGTAAAGAATGAAACCCAAAAATTTGATTTTCTGTCGATTTCTTTTTACTTCACTGACATAAAAGCGATTTTTGTTATTAGTAGGTCAAGGCATTTTTTTCTGTGTATTAATTTGCTCCGGACTGATCAATCACATTTTTCCGTCTAATGTTGATGATGTTTCTCTAACATAAATTAAAACTTTGAAAAAGAAGATTAGACCTTTTGTATAAATTGATTTCAGTTTTCAGATGGCAATTTTATAGAAAAGAGAGTTTAAATTTCTCCCCAAATTGACTGATTAGTTAGATGAAGTATAGTTAAAACAAAGTCATAAAAACCGAAAAAATATCTCAATAAATTCTTCCTGATGAAATCGGTATAGTTTTTAATATACTTTTTACTAACTTTTATCTCCTAGCATTAAGAGCAAATTTGAAAAATAACTAAATAGTCTGCTACCTAATTTCCGTCAGAACGTATTAGTCATTTTGATGATAAACGTAAATTCAAATGTGCCGTGTTAAACTTTAATTTTCATAATTTTCTGGTTAGGTGTATTGGACTGAATTTTTTTGTGCTTAATTTTGTACTTATCTGCCGAACATATCAAGTTCAATTTTATTTTGCAAAATAAAGTTTAACTAGTTTTATTATACTACTTTCAAAATTCTTTAAGTATAATTTTTGTAAAAAATAACAAATTTTAAAACTGGTTGTAGCTAGCTATTTTTGGAAGAAATACATTTGCAACCAAAATTGTAATGGAATTTATATGCATGACTTACGTGAGTATGGGGGTTTAGCTTTATTCTTTAAAGTGTAATTGATAGTTTCTGAGATGCAATACTAATTATACGTGACTTTCGTTTTTTGTTTTTTCAGTTCTTTTTTTTTTTCAACTTTTGTTTTTAAGAACACAAAGTAGCATAATAAAACCTCATTTACTTGTTCTTTCTTATACTATTAATTAAGAGTTATTAAAAAAGTATATGCAGCTTCCTGAAGTTTAAAAATATGCATCTTGAAAAAACAGCAGCTAGTTGAGGGTATTTGCTGTTTTTGACATCAAAATATTAACGTTGCATGATGCACATAGATGACAATATCATTTAAAATTTAAGCCACGCGTTTCGGAGTAGAATAAAATCCTTTTTTCAATGCAAAATTAAAAAAAAAAAAATAGACCTTCTGGATAAAAAGACGCTTATCAGACAGAAGGGACGAAGCGGAACAGCAAACCATAAACATTTTAAACATTGAGATTAATTTAATAAGCAATAAAAAAAATAGAGCCCAAAATTAAAAGAACCAATAGGAGCGTATATCACGCTCAAACATACGTTTTGTCACAGGTCCTAAGAATACAAAAAAAAAAAAAAAAAAGCTGAACATTTCTGATTGCAGTGAAAAAACAACGAACGATTTATCAGAGGAACCACAAAATTTAAAGGGTTACTGTTTGATATTTTTTCCGACGACCTAGGATGCTTTTTTTAGTATATTTTGCTTCGTTTTGTTTTCCGTTGGGTTTGCTTATTTGACGTGTTGGTTTGTGTTGATGTTTTTTCTTTTTAATTTGCTCCCCTTCCTTATCAGTTTCAGAAAAATAAAATAATATCAGAGTAAGCAGGAACGCTACCATCGGGCATTTTCTTAATCAAGCCCCTTTTTGAAATAAAACCGTTCAACGGTGCTAGGCGCGCCTTTCAAGGCAGGACAGTAAAGCAGTAAGAAATTGTTTAAATATCTGTGACCGTAATGCATAGAAAAAACAATGAAAGAGGGGGAAAAATTCGGAAGAAAATTGACGAAAAAGTATGAATGCACATAACTCTGAAATTAAACAGTTAATTGTAAAAAGTTAATTGTTAGGAGAAAAAAGTTTGATGTAGTGGAAAATTATAATAATATGAAGTATATTAAAGCGATATACTTCATTATACAAAAAAAGCAAAAGCTCAATTCTAGTTAATTATGATAAATGAAATGAAGCTTTTCGCTTAAAAATGTTGTTTTTGTATAATTTGTTTTTAGAAAAAAAAAGGGTTTGTTTATGCATTTCATTTGAGCATTTATAGAAATGAATAGAGAATAACCATTAGGGTGTCCCAAAAAAAAAAACGAAAATCGGAATTTTGTAACGCATACCCTCTTATTTTTCTATCAAAACAATTGTAAAAAAAGTTTTATGCAATTTGAGCAACAGTAACCCGTGCCGACTTGCGTCCGAAAGTGCGAACTAGCCCTTTTTCACTAGGCCAAATTGAAAAAAAAACTTGTTTCGGAAATTTAAAATTTCATGTTGATAAAACGCTTTCCCTAGATCCCAACATATCCCAAAAATTCATTTATCCAAATAAAAAAATATTTAGGAACCCCAAACGAGGCTTAAAACTCATAATTTTCTTCAAAAAATAGCTTTTTTTTCTACGTACTATTTTATAAACAACGAAAGATAAATTTTAAGAAATTATCAAGATGAAAAATATGAAGCATAAAGTATAATACTAGAGCTAAATGTAAGTTTTTTTTCTCTCATTTTATATTTATTTCTCCCGGAAATTACACAAAATTAGGGTTTTTCAAGTTTTAAGTTAAATTTTCCCACTTTAAATACCACATTTTTTACAAATGAAGTTAAGGGGTTACAGTACCTTTCTAACAAATTTCTTTAATTTAAGTGAAAAAGTTAATTCTTTGAAATATTTGTTTTTGCACTTGTTTAACAATCAATAATTTATTTTCAAACATTAAAAATTTTGAAAACTTTTTTTGAAAATTTAAAAAATATAAGAAAATTTTAACTTTTTAAAAACCCTAAGGCTTTTTTGTTTCTGTACTAATTTCAAAATTTCTTTTTGCGAAATGATCACAAGGATTACCTCAACAAATCTGTGCATTCATTTTCTTATATTTTGATTAGAAAATATTTTGTGACCTTTTATGTAAAAAATTCTTAGAAAATTTTGTTCTTTGAGGTTTAACAAACTCTAAGAAATTTTGTAATTTATAAAACGATTATTCAATGCACAGTTTTGTTAAATACATTATCCTGTGTGCAAAAAATATTGCTTTAAAGTTATATCTTTAATAGAAAAAATTCCTTAGCATTTCTAGTAACATAGAAACACTAAAAACTGATCACCGAGAAAAAGCACTTTAAAGTTTGGCTTTTACATTAGAACACATAGCATGCATGCCCTAAAGTCACTCATAACTTTTTAAATAATTTAGCTAGAACAATGCTATTTTTTTCTGAGTGTTTTAAATAACTTTTACTTTTGAAATAAGCAATAAAATTTTTTTTGGTGTTTTGGTCATTTTTGAGGTACTGTAACCCCTTAAAAACCAACGTAAATGAAGCACAAATTGGGTAGAAAGTACATCATGTACGCAGTACATGCTGTACTTTCTACGTAATTTGTGCTTTATTTACGTTGGTTTTTTATTTCAATTATATTTCAGTACACAGCTTATTTGATAATTTTTCATGTGGGGCAAAATGAACTAGTTAAGTTTACTTGCCTACTTCAAAAGGAACAAAAGGAAAGGAATTTTGTTCTAAAAATTTTTGTAAAGAAGGAATAATGTTTTTTTTTTTTTTTTTTGATAATACTTTCGTTGAAATATTATTTTTCATCTTTGGCAGTTATTTTGAACTTTAAAAAAATGAAAAATTTTCACTTCAAAAAAACATGGGGCAAAGTGAAAAATAAAATATTTTTGTTATGAAAATTTTTCAATTTGACGATAATTTTTAACAAATGAATGCGTAAATAAACTCAAAAAATAATTATTAATTAAAAACAACCGAATAAGTAAAAGAATGAAGAAGTTAATTAATTACACTAGTCGACAAATTTTCACATTTTTTCCCTAACAAAGATGAAATTAACTGTTTTTGACTAATTTTGCAGTTGTTTTTTAATTCAAAAATAATAGTAAAAAAGCTGTAGCACGTACAGTTTTTTTGTTATGAATTTCTAAAAAGTACTGAACATAACTGAAAAAACATATCAAACACACCTTTTTTCAAGAGGAAAGGATCATAATATTAACTCCTAACTTTTTTTGAAGTTTCAAGAGAGACTCAAAGTTCAAAATCATGACCACTAATAGCAAAGAAGGGGTTCTTAGGGGGGTGTACCCCCTCAAAATGAGCAAAAAATCACCAAAAATGATCTTTTCATTCTTGTTTTTTTAAAATGACGTTTTAAAAAAAATTTCGATGTAAAATCAGAGGATAGGACCCCCTCCTATGATTCCTACGTCCGAAAAAATTTTCGCGCTGTAAAAAAAAAATTAAAAAAAAAATTAAAAACCGATTTTATGACTGTCGCACGCTAAATACGAGACACATCGCAGGTCTTCAGAAAGACGGCGTATTCTGGCTGGTTCTTATGTAAAATTATCTCCAAAATCCAAATATGGCCCCTTTCCTCTCCATCACTCTCCACTTTTTGCCGAAAGCCCCCCCCCCGCCCCCTCTGATACAAAGCATGCGTATTTAGCGTGCGTCAGTCATAAGATCGTTTTTTTTTTTTTTATTTTACAGCGCGAAAATTTTTTTGGGCATAGGAATAATAGGAGGGGGTCTTATACTCTGATTTTACACTAGAAAAAAATTTTAAAACGTCATATTAAAGAAACCAGAATAAAAAGATACTTTTTCATGATTTTTTGCATATTTTGAGGGGATACACTCCCCTCGTCCCCCCTTTTTGTTATCGGTGGTCATGATTTCGGACTTTGAGTCTCCCTTCACTTCCAAAAAAATTTAGGAATTTATATTTTGCTCCTTTTCCATTCAAAAATAGGCATTTGGTGCGAAAATCATAAAAAATAGTAAAAAATTATTTTTTTTATTACGGAAAATTGAGACGTGGTGGGACTTTTTTACTTGCAGGTATTTAAATAATTATATAAATACGTAACAAAAATAATAATTTCGTTGTTGTTAGTGAACCACAGTCGACCAGTGTTATTACATGAGATAAAATAAATGAGTGAATAAAATGGAGAAAGAATAAGAAAATGGGTTAATGAGTAAGTAAATTAAGTAAATAATTAAATAAAAGAATGTAAATAAATTAATAAATGAAGAAATACGTAGGTGATTTAATAAATGAATGAATAAGTAAACGAATGAATTATTTCACTTCTCCCAGAGTGCACTTGACAAATTGCATTGAACATTAAAAATTAAAAAATGCCAAATTTTAACTAAATAAGTACTGCACTGGATATCAGTAGTTCTCAATTAGTAGTTTAGATGATAATTACGAAAATCTTATCCTTTTATAATAACAAGAATTATTTTTGAAAAACCACGAATATTACAATAAAGGTACCAAATTTCTTGGAGCTATTTATTTTTTGACAGGAATTAACTATCTGTTTAGGAACTTAGTTAAAATACTGCTAGATAGGTTACACTGAAAGCTGGGAAAATATTTCACCATTTCACTTTGCCCTGCTATTTTACTTTGCCACACATTCCCCTACAACATTTTTTTTATTATTTATCATTTTTTTATTATTATGGGGGGAGGAAGGAACTAATTGTTTAATTAGTTACTTCCTCATATCGCGCATTTGTTACCTGTTATTTTATTATTTTGCAGAGAAAACAATTGATAAGTTCATATCATTTAAAAGATAGCCTTTGCTTACTAGGCTTAAAATTGATGATAGTTTTCTCAATGAGAGTCCCTCTCTAGGGGCGAATAATACTTAATTCCTTGAAGGAAAAAGGATGGTCTCAGTGTTTAAACCAGTAAATGATACAGCTGAAAGAGCTGTAAAAATGATGCAGGACTGTCATGGTTTGCTAACAGTTGATGAGGAGCAAAAACAATCTTTATTCTGTTGCGTCCAAGAGCACCGAAATATATACTTTGACTGCAATAAACAAACATTAAAACGATAGTATGTATAGTAATGTTTATTATACTGTAATATTGTAGTAAATATATGTTGTAAAAAAATCGTTGTCATAATTTATTTTTATTTTATTATTATTTTTTCAATTTATTTATTTTTACTATATATTTATTTTAAATTACAGATACATTCAAAAAAAATATAAAGTTCCAAAATCACTAAAGAACATACCCAAGTAGCATCAACTCATCGGATTTTGCTCGGCCGATCAACTAACTCCTCGTAAACTGATCCCGTAACGCACGACGACATCGTTCCGATCAGTATCCGAGCACGGTTTTCGATGAGCTACTTTTCATCGGAAAGCCATATCTTTCGGATCAACTTTCCCGATGAAAATAAGATGAGCAAAATTCCATCGGAAAATGATATCCTTCCGATCAACTTTCCCGATGAAAATAAGATGAGCAAAATTCCATCGGAAAATGATATCCTTCCGATCAACTTTCCCGATGAAAATAAGATGAGCTATATTCCATCGAAAAACGATATCCTTCCGATCAAATTTCCCGATGAAAATTAACCGAGCTATGTGTTATTGGAAAACTATATACTTCCAATCAAATTTCCCGATGAAAATATGCCAAGCTACAGATTTCATCGGAAAGAGGTCGTAAAGATCAAATTTTCTGATGAAAATTTTCCCAATCTCAAATTTTTGTTAAATATGCAGTGTTGGTCTCATTATTCGTAGACTTGGTAGCGTGGTGGTAGAGCGTTGGCTTTCCGCGCCGATAACTCGGGTTCGATGCTGGAGTTGGCCAGTCGCAAATGGTTGGGGGAAATTAAAAAGAGGTTCCAAAATTCACTGCCACGGAACTAAACTGCGCTCTTTTTTCTCTTTTTTCTTTAAATTGATCCAACTCTCATCGTATTTTGATCCAAAATTTATCGCCACGGAACTACACTGCTCGTATATTGATCCAACTCTCATCGTATTTTCATCCAAAATTGATCCTAAATTCATCGGCACGGGACTGCACTGCTCGTAAATTGCTCCAAATCTCATCGTAAACTCATCGGATTTTGCTGCTCGGATTCTGATTGGCCGATGAGACATATTGGAGCAATTCCCGATGAAAACTCATCGAAATCCGATCACCGGCCGATGAGAATTTCATCGGGTTTCGATGAATGGCCGATCATCGGCCGACGAGATTATGCTGCTAGGGTACTTTCAGATGAATAAAAAAAATGTAATATTTAAAATGGAAAAGTTTAACTTAAAACTTGAAAAAACCTTAGTTTTGAGTAATTTCCGGGAGAAATAAATATAAAATGAGAGAAAAAACTTATATTTAGCTCTAATTATATACTTTATTCTTCAAATTTTTCATCTTGATAATTTCTTAAAATTTATCTTTCGTTGTTTACAAAATACTTAGGGAAAAAAAGCTATTTTTTGGAGAAAATTATGAATTTTAAGCCTCGTTTGGGGTACCTAAATATTTTTTAATTTGAATAAATGTTTTTTTAGGACATGTTAGGATCTAGGGAAAGCGTTTTATCAACGTGAAATTTTGAATTTCCGAAAAAAGTTTTTTTCGATTTGGCCTAGTGAAAAAGGGCTAGTTCGCACTTTCGGACGCAAGTCGGCACGGGTTACCATTGTTCAAATTGCATAAAACTTTTTTTTTACAGTTGTTTTGATGTAAAAGGAAAAAAATAAGTGGGTATGCGTTACAAAATTCCGACTTTCGGTTTTTTTTGGACACCCTAATAACGTACTTATAAATGCTTTGTGTGGATATATACTTTTTTTGTTAATTTTGGATATTACGCTCGAAAAACTTACGAGTAGGAATAAATCTTTACAATTGAAAAAATAATTAGTATTTTATTAAGTGATTAAAATTTATTTGAGGTTTTCAAAAGCATTGTTTTAATAACTTTAATTTAAAATAAATTTAGTGTGATAAACAGCTCTTATACAGATAAAGGTACATTCATATATTTTTGGTGCCGTAGTCCATATACATTTAGCTTAGAGATTTAATAATATTAAAAATTTTATCTGAAAAACAATTGAAGCTAAGTAGCTTTTGAAAAAAATACCAAGCATTTGAAATGAAACATTTAGCATTCTTTAAGTTAAAAAAAAACGAATTCCATTGACTGGTGCATAATTAATACAACCTTATGTTTTCACATCACTAAGCAACTGCGATTATAAATATATTTAGATTAAATAATGCAAGCCAAAAAAAAAATCAAACAACTATCCAGCATTGAGCTCCATCATCCCGTGTAACATTAAATCACCGAATGAATCAAAATCCGCCTCCCTCTACCTTATTTGTCAAAATTTAAGCGCGAATTTTGAACGGTCAATACTACGTTTTCCAACTTCTAATTAAATTTCATAACCATTTGAAAGATAACATTTTTTTAAAAGAAGATATAATATGGCGTGCAGTCAAAATCATTGGACAGTACATAATGAATGAGTTTTTTTTTTTTTTTTTCATTTTTTTCACATTCATCAATAATTTTTGAAGAGCTTTAGATATGTTACAAAATACCGCAACCCTAACACTTTTAACTATATTAACTACATGGGTAAACTTCTATATAGTATAGCATACCATAACTCTAATTTAAGGAAAGATAAAAACAAAACATTTCATTATAATCAGCGAGCGACAGTGAAAATTAGAAAAAAAATATACTCATTAAATTTTTTTTTTAAACTACTGATATAAATTATTAAAGTAATTAGAGAAGAACCAGTTGTTGTTTATTTTCCTTATTTTCAAACCCATTTCTCAATGTATTCCGTAATGTAGGTTTTGTTGTTATAGCAGTAAATACAAGGAAAAAACAATTTACAGATAGCCCTTCCCTCATTTTCGAACCTTTAAAACTAGTAGCAGTCAAAATTTTGGGGCTCGTAACAAGGTAATCGGAGTTCTTTCTCAATACTCTTCCTTTGTATAAATTATTTATCAGCCCTTAACTGTTTTTAAAGTTTTTTGTCATGATTGATCGTGACAAGAAAGAATAACATAAAAACTTAACAAATAGCATCAGGTCGATAGTTTGAAAATGAAACATTTGTACCAAAAATTGCTATTGTATTATGTCTATTTTATGTGTAATATGTCAATACGACTGTTTTTCTAGTTGTAAACCGAAATAAAATCTTTAAGAAATGAATGTGAATGTTCTAATGTCGTTAAAAAGCATTTGCAGTACTGAATTAAAATATATTTCGTACTTTGAATTTTAATTTTCCTCAATTTTATTTAAACGAAAATGAATAAATAAAAAACCGCAGATTCAAACAGATTTTCAGAACATATCCTTAAAAGCATCACTTTGACTTAAACAAATTGTTTATGTTGGGGAATGTGGGCAAGATGGAACAATTTAGATTTGTTTTTTCAAAATAAACAAATTGTAAATCTAACTTTAGATTTACAACAAAAAAGGAGAGAGAACAGTGCTTATCAAGAACAAGAGCTTATATTCGAATGCTGTTTGTGAAGTTAATTTTGTACCTTCAAATTTAAAACGGATCGTCAATTCCCACTGTCTGATAAACATCATCTGTACTTTGAATGGCGAAATTAAGTATGTAAAACTTAACATAGTAGCGTTAAAAGATTAGTAAGAAATAATTAATTTAGAAAATAAATACAGAAAAAATTGATAACTTTTACATGTAACGCTTAATTACATTTCCTCCAACAATGGGTAAGAACTGAAAATAAATACTAGTTAAACAACTTTTTTTTCTTTTGGAGTAATTCTGGGGATGTAATTGAGAAAAACTTAAAATATTTTAAATAAATGGTTACATTTTATATGAGCTTTGGTTATTTAAACGATTAAGTAAAAAATTTGATTATTAGCAGTTTAAAAATATAAAGAATGTCTGAACTTATTCCCCAAGTTCATTTACATTTTCAAAGACAAATGTTAAAATTTACAAAATCTGACTTTAAAAAATATATACACAAACAAGAGGTTGAAAAATGATACAATTAAGTGGATACATATTTTCGCATTTTTTTAATTAAAAGCAGCAATATACAAAGCTAATTTATATTAGAACGAACTATCATTGCTTGTTGAACATCAATTTTTTTTTGTTCTTTGAATATAAAAAATATTCAACACTTACACTTACCAGAAAATTTGAGAAACACTTGAAGTTATTTTCTTGGAAAAGTTATCCTCGTAAAAATGGAAAATATTTTTAGCAATGAAGAAAACTCTATTAAGAAACTTTGTTTTCGCAAAAATTAATGAAACAATCCTTTTCGATTTCACGTGTTCTTCATCTGACAGTATCCTAAAAATGGAATGCCCTCACCCACACTTTTCTTTTCGGCGCAATGAATGGTTGCTCGATGATCACGCTCTATATTTGGCTCGCTATCGCCCCTTGGGTGAAATTAATATCTGATGAACCTAAAAGCTGTATAATTTCCATGCATGCCTCGATAACATTGTGACCTACTAAGAGCTAGTCTGTTATGATTTTCTCAGGGGAGAGGAAATGGGGAGGCAACTCTAGTGGAGCAGTTATTCCATTAGTTTTTTCGTCTGTGCTTTATTGCTTGCTGTCAGATGGGAGAAAACAGTGAAACCCGATATGACGTTTTTCTCTCTTTTTTTTCCTCTTTAATTGAGAATATTATGCAATTGAAAATTGTGCATAAAAATATTTATCTATATTCCTGTTACTTTTTTTTTACTTTTTTAACCACGAGGAGATTATAATTGTAACGGTTGTCTTATCTTAATCATTATTCATTTACATTTGAAATCCATTCTTTAGAAAAATATTTTAAAACTTTAATTTGATAAAACAATTATTATTGTTTTTAAAAGTATTTTTGGTTTACATTAATAATTAGTATTCGTAAAAATTGCTACTTTTTTCTTCATAAAAAAATATGTTTAGTACCGACAATAGCGTTACAGGACTTTTTTTTTGAAAAAAGAAGTTTTAATAATAAAGTCTCGTTATATCCTTTCCCTTAATACTCTTATGTCTTTACATGTTTTCTGCCTTAAGGGGACCAAGACGTTTTCGACTCGACAAATCCAGAAAAATTGGTTACTTTTTAAACCTGTACAACTTTTTTCAAAATAGTTATTTTGATGTGAAATTTTTCCTACTGTTTTTAACTACTATAATGAACGTAATAGTGTTATTTAAAACCCTCAGTTGTTGAAAAATATTTTTAAGCATTGCCTGAACTAAGATGTAGTTTTATCGAGAACAATATAATAGCTAGACAGTTATTTACACTTTTTTCGAAAACGATATAAAATTTTACTTTGAAACTTTCTCTGTGCTTCTAAAACAGTGTAACCGATATTGAGAACCTCGTTTTAATTTTTTTCTTTTACCAATTGAATTTTTTTTTTTAAATTTAGAGTTGAATATTAAAAAAATGTCGAAAATTTCAACATCAAAATGAGCCTCTACAAAAAATATTCAGCAGGAATTCCAAAACTTTTATTTTCACTAGAAGCATGTGCATACTATAAATAATTGTGCCAAGTTTCAAACATATACTAATAGTAGAACTTCTTCAAAGTGTACCTAAGCGTCAAAAAAGCACATTTTGAGAAAATTGGCGAAAACGCTTTCTACTCTTGCATGTTTCAATAGTGTTTACGTTGTAATCTTTGTATTTTGCGGGCTCCTGTTGACCGAAATACATATAAATTATATATTTTTGGAAAGGGAAAAATACCTACTATTTTTTAAAATAAAAAACAAAAATCGATTTTTTGAAGGTGGTTTTTTTCTTCTTGGTCTCCTTAATAATTATCTTACCAATGTTTAATAGTTAATAGAATTTCGAATAAGCACAACAGTCTCATTACAGTAAATTTCTCCCTAAAATAAAATGTAAAATCGGCATGTAGAAAAAAACTCTAAATGCTCTCCATACAATGAAGTGGTTTAATCCTTAAATCGATTTTTTTTCAGACATTCATCTTTTTTATTTGTGTTCTTTTCAGCAAAATTTATTAATTTCTGGGCAACCACTCTGCCCCGATGTATCTGCTTCTAGAACCACTTACATTATTAATTGAAGCGACAACGCGTAACAATTTCTGCAGAGAGAGTAATGAGTTGATTGTCGTTACTTTTTTAAAATGTTATTTATTCATTAAAAATTGGTAGAATTTTAACAAAATTATAATAGGTGGGGTAAAGAAGACCGTAAAATCCCTTTTTTTACTTAGGTGTATGGTAAATATGAGTTTTTTTTTTACATTACATTGATAAACATGAGGTATTGAATTTAAGGAAGAAAAAATGATTTAAAAATCTTGTGACATTTTCTTTTTCATATGTATATCGTCAGTGATTCTTGCCCATTTCAAAAAGTTCCACATGCATATGTATGTATGTACATACACAATATATGTACTTATATACAGAAGTGTCGGCAACGGTAACGGTGTCGCAAGTTCAATTGTTTTTTTCCCATCCAAAAATATTAAAGGGCCGTTCACTTCGATAAATTGCAGAATTTATTGTGAAAATTATTGTGCAGCTAGCCTTTCAATGTGGTAAAGTGGTCATAATACAAACATAGATATAAAACCCTCAAGGATAACCATAATATTTAAAAATACTCAACACATACATCTTTCCTTCTTTAAATAAAATTGTGTTTGTATAAATCTCAAATGATTGACGCTCTCTATGGTCAAAATGTGGATCACTGAGAGTTTTAATCATATTTGATTTCGTGAATCACATCAGTGAAAGTGTTACATTTCCAATGTTTTATTTCTTACTCTATCTCATTGCTAATAAATCTAGCTAATCAATAATTTTCACAATAAATTCTGCAATTTATCGAATTGAAAACTTGTTTTGGCACTTTAGCCTTTCTTTTTAGATGGGAAAAAATGAACTTGCGACACCGTTACCGTTGCTTCTGTATTTAAGTACATAGATGCGTATATTACCTATATCTATTGCTTACCTTTGTGCATAGACTCACATGCATGTGGAACTTTTTGAAATGGGAAAGAACCACTGACGATTCAAAAAATACACACGTAATTGTTCAAGTTTCCACTTCTGTCGGCACTCCGGGAGTGCCACTGTTTCTTTTTTTCCCTTTGCATCTCACCGACCCAGATAACCCACAGAAACGTCAAGTCTTCACTGATTATCAGGATTACTTTCAGCTGCTCTAATTCATTTGTTTAAATTGAAAACATTTTCTGTTTTTTATTATGAAAAATAAAATAATTGTTTATTGCATTAATAGTTTTTCAATCAAAACTTCAAATTTATTATTTTTGGTTTCGATTTTTTTTGGCTGTTGTCTCGAATTCTGCAGAGAATGTTTCGCGTAGTTTCATTTTCTGTCTTACATAGTATGCTGTTCAATTTATTATCGTGATTTTAGTGTTAAAATTTAGAATCAAGGAACTAATTTGAATCGGCCCATAATTAATTTACCAGCAAATATTTTATTCGAAGGATTATGTTCTTAACCGGAAAACAATAATTTAAGTAGACTTAGAACTTTTTTCTTAACATTTAATGTAATAATTTATATTTCATACCACTTCCGCTATAATTTGTTTTGGGATGATTAAAAAAATAGTCAAGCAAGCAATAATTCCATGCAAAATACCGACAGCCAGGTCATGACTGCTAGACTCTGCAGTTTCATCCTTGCTATGGATTCATCAGTCTGGAATGGTTGAAACCGAGCTGGAGGCATATGCAAGCTCACTGACACTGAGAGTGCAACAAACTGGAAGCCAAAATTAAATTATTTCTGCAGCGAGTGTTTTCAGGCGTGGCAAGGCTCAATTTGTCAATTGAAGGCAAATTTTAAGTAATCAGCAATAAATTACCTTCCTTAAACCAGGTCCAAGACAGAACAACATGAAAAATACCGACAACCCAATTATGACATCCATAAACTGCAGTTTTTTCCTTGTTATTGACTTATCCTAGAACAGTCAATAACCGTTTAATACGCAGTTTAAATAATTTAAAGGAACGGAAGATGACGAGGTTATGTAACAAAACCCAAATTTAGAGTAATTTAAGTTCAAAGTTTTATTGTTGCAGTTGTTGCAGCGTTTTTTGTTTTCTGGTTTTGTCGTTAGGTGAGTGTATGAAGTTGGTCTGATGACATCTATTTTTTTAAGTACCAAGTTTTGTTTGCTTACCTCTATCTATTGCTTACCTTTGTTCAGATTGTATTTTCAAAAATTCAACATTGCCCCTTCATCTTCCAAACCTTTCAATTAAGACTGAATTTTATGACTTAAATTGTTCCAACCCGAGTCGTAAATCTATATAACTAACAACAACTTAATCAGAATTTCTATCTTACAATTTTTAACAGAAGAGATAGCGTTTAATATCGCCAAAAATTTGAACCATAAACCTAATACTCGTATCCCTTCATCACAAACTCGCAATAAAGCATCAAATAGAATACCGTAAAGTCGGGTTACTTGGACCCACAAGGGGGTTACTTGAGCCCACAGTAAAAAAATAAAATCTCTGTTTGGTACTAGCGTTAGAGGCTGCAGAGTGCTTCTACCTAGCGGAAAAACGAGGAACTACGTGCAAGTCTTCAACTAGTAAGTACCAAACCTAGATTTTATCATTTTACTGTAATGGGCTCAAGTAACCCCCTAGGGTCCAAGTAACCCGACTTTACGGTACCATTTTCCCTTTAGAAAAGTTTCAGGCTTCATTTTAAATAAAAATGTTATTGCTTACATTTGGTGTTATAGAAATTATCTCACATCGTAATTAAAAACCTTTTGAAGCAGTCACCCTGAGCGGCCAGAATTTCGCAGAATGAAAGGGTGACCGCTTAGAGAGATTTAACAGTGTAACCTTTTATAAGTTGTTAATTTTGGTGAACTAATAAAAGGTAGAGAAAATATAGGGCTCAAGGTAACGAGGAAAGAATCCATGTCTGCTAGAAATAGAAATCATAGTTTGAAAAGCAGGTAGTACAAAGTAACAAACTAAACATACTTTAGATTGGAAAGGGGCATCGACCCCTTCCTGTTCCCGCCCTAACAGATACGCCTACAGTGCAAAAAATGAATAGTTGTTTTTACAGTATACTACTGGCAGCCGAGGTTCCAATTTAAAACTGTAAAATGCACAGTAATGAACTGTAAAACTAGCAATTTTAGTTTCTTTCTGTAAAGTTAGCAATTTTACAGTTTATAGCAGTAAAATGTAGCTGTATTATACTGTAAAAACGACATACATTTTTTACAGTGTATGTTTTCATTCAAGGAAAGACACTCGGTGGAAAACAGTGAGAATTGATGTTTTCAACCTTGAGAATATGAAATAAATAATTTTGCGCATAATGAAAAAGATAATAAAACAACGTTAAAATGCTGCAAATTTGCAAAAATTACAGACACGTGTTTTGGTTTTACCAACTGGGCTTTCCTTTTTTGCAAATGCAAGAGTTCTGAGCTTCTGGAGGACGTTTTGTTTTCTTCCTTTTTTTCTGCTAATTAGTAAAATTTAAATGTTTTATTATATTCTATCGAGTACAGTGAATTACATGTATTTGATTTGCTATGATGTTATCCATTCCATTTACTGAAGAAAAAACCAAATAATTGAGGGGGGATAAAATTAGTTCTAAAAATTCTATGATTCCAATCAAATCGTGGTCAAGTTTATGAAACATAAAACTAAGTTCTTAACTATTATTTTAAACACAGACAACATAATCTAAATTTCGTTTTTTCTGCCATAAAAAGATTAAAATTTGCTCCAAACTGTGATTTTTGAATTTTAAAATGTTTGTCAACTGGAAACCAGCATTGCATTGAAAAGATTTGATTTCAAAGCATATAAATGTATTCCTAGTACTAGTTTAAGAGAAGCAAAAAAATAAATTTATAAATAAATAAAACGAGCTGAAACAATATATATATATATATATATATATATATAAAAACTGCTATAAATGTTTCAAACTCAAAATACCTTCCCAAAAAATGTTGACCTTATATGTCGCTAATTCTCTCGTTCCTGGAAGAACTGCAGCGTATTAATGAGCTATCGCAGTAGCCCTAGAGCTTGGCGAGATTTTCGCCGTTTGCGGCTTTGAAGGCCTCATCAAAAAATTAGTGGGTACCAACGACATATTTATTCGAAAGAAGTTGCCCCACTTCTGAAGGGTGGAGCCTCAATTGGAATACCATTGTGACCTTCGCTGGAAACTTAATAGTACAATGGTGCGTGACAAGGGAGGGCAATGGTGTCAAACATGAAATTTTTCCTCAAGGTTTAACTCAAGGTAAATCTCAGTCTTGCATTTCGGCGAATTACCTCCAATGAACCACTTACGGAAGATGAGCCGTCAAGAGGTTGTAAAAGGACAATTAGAATCTATAGCTCAGGGGTTTAAATAATCTTTATTGTGAGGCAAAGCATATTTCTCTCTTTAATTTGTTTGAATTGTAGCGCGCAATGATGAATTCGTGAGTTTGTATATAAATATTTTATTACCACAGATTCATGTTTAAATACGTTAGTGTGGCTACTTAAATCTCGTTAGGTTTAAAAGATAAAAATAAAGGAGAGTCCTTCATGAAAGTAAAAATGAATAGCTGCTGGTAATTAAAGAGCTATAAATTTGTGAAATCTTGCAAAAGTTATTGCTTCATCATGCTGCAAGTTTTTAGAGTTAAAATGAAATTTGAAAGCTGTAACTAGAAGTGTCACAATAGGTACATTTGTGTTAGTTATTCAATTTTTTGGAGCATTGTTAATTTACTTATTAGTAATTATCATGAGTAATTAGCATTATTAAATTAGAAATGTCTGAAATATTAGATTAAACATGTTTCAGCTGAAGCCTAGTTTTGTATCATAAGTTTTGTTATGTGTTTCGAACTGTTTGTTTTCCATTTTTTTTTTTACAAAAAAGCGTTTTACCTTATTTTTTTTAAATCAGTTTAAAAAAAATATTTTGAACATTTTTGAGTTTTTTGTAGTTGACGTGTCCATATTTCATAAACACCATTAAAATATTGGGTACTATTTCCTCAAGTGAGATTGGATTTCTTTATTTATTTACAAATAAGATAACACAATAAACATTTACAGCACAAAGGGAGGAAATAACCCCTTGACACTGGTGGAAATTGAACCCAACACCTCCGACATAAGAATCAAAGCTTCGACCACAGTGCAACTAAGGGCCCATTTTGTGGAGTGAAAAGTAAGGAAATAGTATTTTAAAATCATGTTTCCCACAGCATTGCTTTTATAAACAATCGAAAATGCTTCTGATTGAATTTTTATTTCCTACAAAAACCTTTTAAATGGTTTGTAATCCGATGATATTTTATGATTTTTCCTTTAAAAGTAAAACACTAGTATTAAATAAAGCTACATTAAATTAATCAAAGCTTATTTTTAATTGAAATTTTAAGAAAGTTTTGAAGGAGCAGAATTGGTGCATGAAAGTTTTCTGTGATGTACTAGGTCTTTATATTTATTCATAGATATGTGTTTGCAACTCTAATTGTAAAGAAATAGAGCTTCTACATCTTGTTTCTCTAATTTAGAGATTGTCAATGCTCATGCAAAAAGGGGACAGACTTAGTAATACCCCCTTTATTACAATTATCCTAATAAGGAATGCAGAATTATTTTCATTCCTTAAAATTGGTTTTTGCTTCTACTTCGGTATTAGTATTAGAAAGTTTAAGAAAAGAAAAAGATGATTGATGAACAAAAAGAATCCTTTACGGATTTAAAGAATGAACAGCTTTAAATCTCTCCACTTGTAATTTTAGACTGTCTGTGAATTAAAACTCAGGAAAATACTTTAAAAATCAAGTTAACACGACACACACATTCTCAATTTATGTAAAAATAAAATTGCATCATTGAACAGAGATCAAAATATAATGACGTTCCAGATTCATTAACTGCATAGACTAACAAGATTGCTTAAAAGCCTGTATTTATTAGCCCTAATTAGCCCTAAATTATTAGGACTTTCCTGTTAAGACAGCCTTATAAATGCCACTTTAAAAATGAATCTTAGTTTTCTTTATTTTTTTTAAACATAAAAATGCATTTTAAATAACGATAACATATTAAAGAGTTATGTGTATCATAAGGTAATGCTAGTATGCGTAAGTTAGATAGTGACCTGCGTTTGTTTTAAAAATCATTTGCGACGTTCGTTTCTTATATTTGGAAGGGGTGGGGGTATGCATTACGTAATTTCATAACTAACAAATTTATTCGCCTTTAACTGCATTAATGATTGTTTTGTGCAAGAATGTAACTCCTTACTTAAGTGTGTTACACTTCATTACATTAAAAGTTAAACTACGTACCCTTTGATGTAAATTGCCCTTTTTAGTAATGATTTGATTTCTTCCAAAAAATAATATTTAACTAGCTGCGTGGCCCGGCGTTGCACGGGCTTTAATGTAGTGAATGCAGTTTGAGAAAACTACTTGCCGCCAAGGCAGCTCGCCTTTAAAGTTGTGAGGAAAGTTTAAACAACGTACTCGCCGCCAAGGCGGCTCGCCTTTACAGTACCAAGGAAAGTTTCCACAAACTACTCCCCGCTAAAGCGGCTCGCTATAAATCTTTCCTGCATCAAAAAGTCAATCGAGTTATTTGCACGTGCTTCCTCAGAAATAAAGACAATGTCAAGTAGCGCATACTGAGTATTCTCCTTGAATAACAAATAAAATTCCTTAACAAAAACAATTATTTCCAAACCGTTTTTTCCTGTAAAATTAATTGCAAAATCCTAAACGAAAAAGTTGGTTTAATATTTGGATCGCAGCCAAAAAAAGTCCCTGCTAAAAACAGCAATTGCTATTTTATTTTAAGGCAGGGATTCAAGTGAAACAGGCAATCGCAAATTACAATCGCGACTTTAAATGAATTACATTAGAACGTTTCTTGATAAAAACATCGTGACGTCAGCGTGACGTTTGCCTATGAAAAACGAGCTAGAAAAAACGTCACAGCCTACTTGGCGAATAAGAGGAGATCGCTGAGTGCTTGTGAGCTCTTATTGGCTCCACCCGTAGTGACGTCATGCCAATTTAAGTTGATGATAATGTAATTCACTTCCAGTAGCGATTGCAATTCGAAGCGATCGCAGTGCTGTTTCACTTGAATCCCTGCCTTAAACACATTTTCAAAATGGTACCAGAGAAAAAATATAAGTCATGAATTAGAATAAGAACAATTGTTAGAACTTTGCTGTAACACGTATTCAAAATGACAACGGAAAGAAATAACACCCTTTAATTTTAAAAAGTTCAATAATTTAATTAACATTTTAATTTAAAATGGCAACGGAAAGAAATAAATGTGTTGGAATTTTAAATAGTGCAATAATTTAATTAACGTTTCAATTCAAAATGGCAACGGACAGAATTAAATGTCTTGGAATTCTAAATAGTTCAATAATTTAATTAATGTTTTAATTCAAAATGGCAACGGCAAGAAAGAATATCTTGGAATCTTAAATAGTTCAATAATTTAATTAACGTTTTTATTCAAAATGGCAACGGTAAGAAATAAATGTCTTGGAATTTTTAATAGTTCAAAAATTTAATTAACTCTTTAATTCAAAATGGCAATGGAAGGAAATAAAAATCTTTAAATTTTAAATAGTTCAAGAAATTTAATTAAAGTTTTAATTCAAAATGGCAACGAAAAGGAATAAATGTCTTGGGATTTTAAAAAGTGCAAAAATTTTTTTAACGTTGAAATTAGTATCTCAGCTAATTGACGTCGTAGAATTACGCGGTTGGTCTTATTGTCTTCCTTAGAAAATTTCGAACCGAATGGTACCTCGTTCGACTCTCAACTCTCAGCGGTTTTTGAGGAGTTCAAGCTTCAGGCGGACAGACAGACCCGAGCAGATTTTAATAGTATTAATTCATAGAAAAATACTGCATACTGTGTTTGCCATTTTCCTGATGGTTCTTCAGCTATTTTCAGGTAACATTTAAGGGTTGTTCTTCAGATGATGTCTGTCAATTCTTTATCTCTACTGTCATTTATTTGAAAAAAAGTTAGTATAATTTCACTAATAACTTTAGTTTTTTAAGTCATTTCGGTGGGACGAATAACGAAAGCGTGTTTCTTTTTTATATTTTGGTTCCATATGTCTTTATACAACTATTTTAGAAACAATCTTAAATCAAGACCCTTAAAAGTTTTTCCTTGCGTGGTCGCAATCCGTTACATCTATTGCGTGACCCATTACTCAATGTTACTTGTCTTCACGGTGAAAAGGCCCAAGTTTTACGTGACATACATGTAAGAAGGACAGACGTTTGGTCCGATTTTTTTACTATATGTGAATTGTTCACAGAAAAATTCACACTGTATAACAAAAATATGTAAAACAGTGCACTCGAAAGTACTTGATATATTATCTTGTTCTTTTTTACTCAACTTTTGACATTTTCAGGTGTCTTTATTTTATCAAGTTTAGAAGATTATTGCTACTTCCGTTAATTAAATTTCTTTTCATGATGATCATTTTCAATTATTTCATTTGTTAGTAAATTTACTCGATTTATTTATGAAGTAAATCAAGCTGTTGAATTTTGTTTTCGGTGTTGTATCATAAGTTCTTTAAGGGGTCACAGTACCTCAAAAATGACCAAACGACCAAAAAAAATTTTATTGCTTATTTCAAAAGTAAAAGTTATTTAAAACACTCGGAAAAAATAGCATTTCTTTCTCTCAAATATTTAAAAAGTTATGAGTGACTTTAGGGCATGCATGCTATGTGTTCTAATAGAAAAGTAAAACTTTAAGGTGCTTTAAGTACTTAAACTCAAGGTGATTAGGGTTAACTTAAGGTGCTGTACGCTCCGTTAATATATCTTTCAATTTAATGCTCAAAAATTTGTGATATTTACAAATTTTATTGCTTTGATAATGTTGTTTTGAAAATATGTAAAAATATAATATTCAGTAATAAGGTTTTACTTTGCAGATGAAGATTTGGTCACCTGGATGTAATTGTTATTTCTACGATTTTCATACAATCTACAAAATAGAGAAGCTGAAATTGTTTGTAAAACTCTGTGCAAGCATATTTAAATTGTAAGCATTTTGAAATATTTATTAAAAATTAAGTTTTGCAATGTGTGTGCTATTTTTTAGACCCATTTAATATTTAAAAAAAAAAGAAAGGAAAAGAAGAAAAAAAGAAGAAAGAACGAAAATCAACTTTACTACAAAATTAAAAATAACAGCATTTTCATATCCATTCAATTTTATTTTCATACCTATGTACATGTATATTTTTGCATAAGCACACTTACCCAGTTTGAACAAAATGTTCCTTGAAACAAATTTACTGGAAATTTATAAAAATAATAGGATCAGGACCATCATTTCGATTTTTTTCTAGGGGAAGGGGGGAGGCAAAGGGTATATACAATGTAAATTTGCCAAAAATGGCAAAACCACGCCCACTTACATGGGCGTGATTGATACATTAATTTCCCAAAGTCAGGGTTCCCTGAACCTCGAAATGACGGGCCTGAATAGAATTAAAAAATCAAAAAATGAAAAAAATTAAAAATTTGTTGAACTAGTGAAATTACTTTCCTCTTGTGATTTGTTAAGCAAAAGATTTAACCGGGTCCAGGATATACTTTTGGACATCAGGTTTAGATTTTGACAATTTTAGATTTCCATTTCTTTAAAAATATACTTTGCTTCCTCACTAATTACTTGTTATTGTTAGTTT
This sequence comes from Uloborus plumipes, assembly GCA_038373865.1. Lineage (NCBI taxonomy): Eukaryota > Metazoa > Arthropoda > Arachnida > Araneae > Uloboridae > Uloborus > Uloborus plumipes. Next base: position 16,708 of record JAXGGA010001353.1, on the reverse strand, counting down.
GAAAAATAAGCAAATTGTAGAGACCATTAGCAGAAAACTAAGCATTTCGCGCTGTACGTGACTGCTCTATATTTTATTCCAAAGTAATATTTAAAAAATGCAATGAACAAATTTCTTTGTCTAAGAAATCACTCATACATATATAATTTTTCGAAATCAAAAAAAGAAAAAATATAGTAATAATAATATTAATTGCACGTTTTGAAATAAAATATAGAGCTGTTAAGTGCAGGACAAAAATGTTTGCTTTCCCGAGAACTGGTCTTTATAAGAATTCGAATAACTTTGGTAAAGAAGAATGATAAATTCATCTTCGTTATGTAAGACTTACCTTTTCACGACTTACTTTTTATATACTGTAAAAAATGATATTTTTACAGTATAATACCAGCTAATTTCGTAGTCGTAAACTGTAAAATTGCTAATTTTACTTTACTAAACTAGTTTTGAACTTGAACCTCTGCTGCCAGTATTATACTGCTGTTTTTATAGTATAATGCAACTAAATTTTACGGCAATAAACTGTAAAATTGCTAATTTTACAGTAAAAAATTCTAAAAGTTTTACAGTTTATTCCTGTGCATTTTACAGTTTTAAATTGGAACCTCTGCTGCCAGTATTATACTGTAAAAACAACAGTTCATTTTTTGCAATGTACCCCGTACAGTTTATGAAACTGTTCGTCTTGATACACACCTAAAAATGCGCAGAGTCTGTGATTCGAAAAAAAGGAGGGATGATCACTCCTTCTTTCGAAATAATAACAGAAATGACCCCCCCTCTTCCCCCACCTCTCGAAGAGATTAATCGAAACGCAAAGCAGAGGGCCAGCCCGTCACCTCCGTGGATCCCATCCAATACTTTCTCCTTCTCCAACAGGGCTTTAGTTTCTAGCAAAATAAGGTTGGGAACCCTGCATTATTCAGAATTTATTTTCAAGTATAATTAGCTTGAATGCCGTCGAATGTGTCACATAAAACACTGGAACATAGCTTAATAGAGTAGAATTTATTCGATTATATAATATAATATAATAGAGTAGAAGTACGGGAACTGAGTTTTCACTAGCGCTTGCGAACATCTCTTGTCATACTGGGTCTCATTTTTCATGGACGAACTATATTACAAAAAATAAAAACAAGGGCTTTCCTTATCTTGGACTGGCTGTTCCAATTTCTTAGCGGGAGCTCTGAAGATTTTGCTTTTCCTCCTTTTTTTCTGCTTTGAAATGCATTATCATTTGTTTCATCTACTCGTGGCATTAAATGTTTATTATTGCGCCAATTCTCTCCTTCTCTTCATATCTCCAATGGCGTTTTGAGGGAAATCACCTAAAGTGCAATTCATAGACATGAAATGCTAGCAAATAAAAATATTCTCTTCTTAGGACTCTTACTCTAAACGATAGCAGTACAACTCAATTTCTCATGTGAAATTGTCTGCTGCTCAATTTTACATCAAATTATCACTGACGTACTCTTGTCTTTTTAATAGCTCACATTTTTTTTTTCCGAATGATGTATGAATTGTAAATTTTATAAAGCAAAGTAAATTTATGAAGCAAAGTTAAGGAGCACAAATGATTTTTTAAAGCTATTTATTTGTTTATTAAACTAATTTTTGATTTTATTCATTGTTGTTTCTTCACTTGCTTATTACACTTTTTCATTGTGTTGAGTTCTTTAAACTTTAATGAAAGTAATTCATGCGTAATAATTCGAACTAAAATTAGCAAGTTTTTACTTAAAAATCCTACATTATTCCCTAACATTTTTATGCACATTATTATTAGCACATTATTATTAGGTGAAAACTAAAAATTTATTTACATTTAAAATGTGTTTAAAGTAGCCTTGAAGAGAAGAGAACCGTGAAATTTATTTGCCCTGGCATCTACCCAGAGCCGTAACCAGACTGTTGTTTCGGGGAGGGTTTTACCAACATATTTCTCGTAAAATCTATATGATAAAAAAATTTGTTTTCATGTTCTATATTTTATTGCTTTTTGTTACAGTAGATGTTTAAGGAGCATAAACATGAAAAATAAAATAATCTTTCCAATGAAGAAAAAAATTTTGATGTGTATCAATCATCTTCGCCTCAGTTAAAAAAGTGTATTGTTGTGTGTGAATTTATGATTGCAAAAACTAAAATAAAGATAAATGCTGCATATAAATCAATTAATTTGTACCATCATTCAATAATGAGAATTTACTTTTTCAAATGAAATTGAGAAGTAAATAAGAAAATTAAAAATAAAATATTCATTTTTTATTTTTCAGCAAAAAAGGGCATTAAAAAGTATTTTTTGGAATAGTTTTAAAAATTTTCGGATTGGGTTTGAACCCTAGAAACCCACCCCTTAAATACGACCCTGCATCTAACTCAGTGAAACTAAGAAAATCGATTGCAAGAGCACAGCACTATTTAATCATGTGAAACTTTCCATAATAATCATTTTCACTTTGTAAAAAAATTTTTGAGTATGAACTCTTGCTTTCTTTAGATTATGAAATATCAATTATAAGCTATTCTTTAATTACAGAAACCTATACATCTTATCTACTCTAGATGGCGCCACAAAAGTTTTAAAAACTCCATCGTCTTGGATACCATCTTACAATGAAACATAAAAATGATACAATACAAAGATGTTTTGCGACTAAGAAAAGAAGTTCCATAACAATTTATCTTTCGTAATAAAAAATATTTTGTAAGTACATTTTTTTTAATTTAAAGCACTTTTCACAAAGTTTAAGTATTGCACGTAATGTTGAAATATTGTAGTTTTAAAAATATGAACAATCAATTAAATTGATACCTGATCAAATTCCATCGCTGCTAGCGACAAATATTTCTTAGTATAACTTCAAAGTAAGTCGCTGTTTTTACACAACGCATTTTCTGTACATAAAAAATAGCATCGGAATTTTGAGGCAATTAACTTTTATCACAAATAGGAAATAAGGAAAATATGACTATTTCATTTGAGGATTTTGTTTAGAAGAAGAATAAATGTATCTTACGAAGACAGTTCTTTTTTTTTAATGACTGAATTAATTTTTTATATTTTTCAATCAAGTATCTTTTGTTAAAATGACAAAATAAATTTTAAGAACGAGAACCATTTAGCCTTGCATATTGGACTACGTAGAAGAGCGACACTTCTTTTTAAAGAATAATTATTTCATTTCAATTCAATTACAAAGCAGTAATAAAATTATTATAATTTTGAAACCACACATTAACTACCAATTCATGCCGGATTGAAATCTATAGATGCTTTTATCAAAAATGTCTTTGTACAACTTCAAAATAATTCGTCATTTTAATGAAAATCATCACCTGTACGTTTGAACTCAATCGAAATTTTGATGAAATTTAACTTTTATCCCGAATAGTAAATAAAAAACGTTTTACCTCTTCGTTTGGTTTCAGTTCAAGTATTTCGTTTAGAAGAATAAATTTCTGTTAAGGATAGTTTTATTTTTTCAATTAATTATGAAATTATTATTAACACATTTTTAATCCTTGAATTAAGTAACTTTAGTTAAAAAATCAAAAAATAAGTTTTAAGACTGAAACGCAAACAGGCTTCCTACATATACATGTAAAACTACGTAGACGCACAACGGGCTCCTATTTAAAGAATAATTATTTCGCTTCGACTAAGGTCCGAAAAGGAGCCATAAAATTGTTATTGTTGTAAAACCTCAGAAAACAATCAATTTAAATGGATACCATATCCAATTCCATTGCTAAAAATTATCTTAGCGCAACTTCAGAGTTATTCAATATTTTTATCAAAGAAACATTATTGACTCAGTAAAAAACAACAATAAATAAATCGAAATCTTGATGCCATTTAACTTTTATCATTTGCGAGAAACACAGTATACATAACCAATGATCATTCATTTAATTTGATTTCTATTTTGAGGAAAATACATTTTCATTTAGGATAAATTCTTTTTTTTTCAGTGTCCATCGAAATCAAGTAACACTAAATAAAATGACAAATAAAAAAAAATCTAAACGAAAAACATACAGGCCTACATATAAAACTATAAAAAAGCACAATATTTCTGTATAAAGACTCAATATTTTGCTTCAACTCAAGTTCAAAAGAAATAATAAAATTTATATAAATATAAAAAGGAGAAATAAGAATGTAGATTATTTCATTTTTAAAAGCCACGCTCTTGTATAAATGAAAACATTTCATACTTTAAACGTAGAAGAAAAAAGAATTTCTAGAAATCTCATTTTATCGTTTTTGAAGTTTAATTAACACAGAAAGATTTTGCACTTTCATTTCTGAATTTTTAATGGACATTTTTTTTCTCATATATCATTATATGCAACAGCCAGATGGCAAAATTAAAGTAAGAGAGAGAGAGAGGAGTGATGTGATATACTACTTATACATTAATATAGAACCCAAAAACAAGGCAACAAAGCAAAAAAAAGATAGCAGTAAAAAATGAACGTTGAGAGATTGCTAATAAGATAAACGGCACTGGCTATTATTGAAACTCATAATAAGTTATTTGTTTTCCTCCTCACATTATCATTACTACTTGAGGCTCAAGTAATAAAAAACATGAGACAACTTTTCAAAGTGCTTTTTTTCTATTAAAACAATATTATTTACTCCCGATTTCTCTAGTGAAATGGAGATTCTTTTACGATGGATTAACTAACTAGAGTGCTATTTCTGGACCGTTCACAAGTTAACTACAGAAATTTCAATCATTGAATGAGAAGATTATTTACAGTTGTTTCAGTTTCGTATGACACTTTTAAATGTAATTGTAGCAACGCGGGAGAAAATGCTATAAGGAGAAAAAAAAAAAAACTCCTAATAATTTGTCTGGCAATTTTCACGCCTTAATGATAAAATTTCATAGCATTAATTTATTTCTACAATAGAGTTTCATTAGGATGCTAATATTTACTTCTAAGAAAGATAATACAAATTTCAAGAAAAGTAATATGTTTAAAAAAAGGTATTAAATCTAAATACCTTGATTAATTTAAAATTTAAAAAACTCAGTTCAGGTTAAGTCAAAGAACATGTAAATAGAAGTCTAAAATAGAAGACAGCTCCCCTTATACTTTTTAAAATAGATATTATTCATTTCGTCTTCAAAGTAAAACTTCTAAAAAATATTTTAGATTGAAAAGTAGGGTCAGGTGGTGTAAAATGGGTGACGAGGTAAAATGGGTCAGGCTCTTTAGAAAATTCCTTAAAAATTATGAATTTAATATTTTCTTTCTGCGTTGCCATTTTTATGCATTATTAACACCAGGAAACAGAATATGCAAAATAAGGTGCAACTTCCACTTCAAAGTTACAGATACTAGCGATTAAGTGTTTTTCTTAAAAGACGCTTAACTGTGATCATCATAAAAACATTTGATTTAAAGAAAATTAAATGGAAATGCACATTAAGTTTTTAACTACTGGAATGTGCTCTATGCAGTAAGACTTACTGCATAGAGCATATTTTCAGGAATAACTTTCTAAAATTTTGAAGATAAAACAGCGAAAATGAAATTTTCAGGATATTAAAACATGCGTGGGGTAAAATGGGTCATTTTTCGCATTCGATTAGGCTTAGCATATACTAAAGAGCTAATTATATTTTTTGCTTACTAACTCATGTTTTGTTGTCATGTATGTATGTACTAATTTAAAACAAGTAATATATTGCTTTGTCATTCTTTTGATACACAAATATATAAACTTATAGTGCAAAATAATTAAATTAAATCAAAAAGCAAAATTAAAGCACAGCTTTTGTTCGATGAACTTCTTCAGGAAATGTTGTTAGGAAGTTAAGCAAAAGTGACTTATTTTCGCCAAAGAAAGAAGCCTCGGCAACCAAATCATAGAAAAACATTCTACAGAGCTGAATTCAAATAATGCAGTTGAAGGAACGGCACAACATCTAAGATCTCAACAACAAGTGAGGCTGTTTCTTCGATATTGGAACAAGGCGAGTCAAGCATGTGTTTTATTTTTATGCATATTTAAACTTCTATTATAAGCACACTCTCTCCTATACACCAATAACCAAAAGTAAAGAAGAAACTTTAAAAGATACCAGAAGAGAAAACTACACATGCAGAAAGAAACTTGTGAAATTTCAACGAGCTCGACAATATTGAAAAGATTGCATACTGAAAAAGTCTAAAGAGATAAAAAATCAATTAAACTGAACTACAGACACAAAACTAAATAAGCAATAAATAAAACATTTTTTAAAGAAATTTATAACTGAAAGTGCATTGATAGTAACCTTTAACAGTTGGAAAATGGGAACATGTTAAGTTTTTTGGGGGAAATGTCAAAAAAGTATACTTTCATGCCATCTTTCTTCATCACAATGTAGAATAACGTACAATGAAGTTTAAAAATACAGTAAAAGTTTTTTGTTTCCGGGGAGAGATGATGCTTGAAATTATTATTAATCGTAAAGAGTGCTAGACATTCCTGGCCCTGAAATAAATCAAGAGGACAATATTACTTTCTAGAAATGCTTATATGCTAATTGTTTTCTCATTAATGAACAAAAGTACAGAATTACTGTTCAATAAATCGTGAAATTAAATCCTTTAAAGCATCACTCATTTTTCCCCACTAGCGATCCATTTTACCCTACGCTATGGGATAAAATGAGTCATTGACAACATATTTTCTAACTTATAGGTATCAAAATTTTGTTTTTTCCGAGATATTTTACTTTAAATGTCATGAGGAAGGGTCATTTGCATAGCCTGAGCAGTTTATTCACTGGTTGAATTAATATATTTTTTGCTGTCAAAGCCTGATTGCAAAACTGCTCTTTTTTAACCCATTTGACCCCACCTGATCCTATATTAAAAATTATTAAAATATATTATCTTTCGCTCTAGCATCTTTCATGTTTTAAAGGACAGTATGTTAGGGTGCGACATCGAAGGCAAGACATAGATGTTTTAAGACATCGATGTTAGGAGATTAAGACATCGATGGTATTGATACATCGACCAAAAAACATCGATGTTTACAAACATCGATCTATTTTTTCTTTTGTTAAATTGCTTACACATTTTAATGTACAGTAATACAGTAAATTATCAATTTATTGCGCCTATATCACTCAATTAGTTTCCGGAAAAACATCAACCGTACTATAGCGGTGTCAATTATTTATAGAAAACTTTTTTAGTGAAATAGACGCTGCAACTTCTGATTAACTGTGTAACTTTCATTTATCGCATATTTTCATGAAACTTTTTCTCCTAAATGTAAAACATCATCATCGAAAGAAAATTCAAACAGAAAACAACGATGTTTAAAAATCATTACCGCGTTTGTAAAGAAAAAAAAAACCTTTATTTCAATTCGATAGATATTGCAACTGAAAAAAGATGAATCTTTTTTATTGCTTTTTACTGAAATGTAAAACAGACATCGGAAAAAAAAATTGAACGCGAAATACTGATTATTGAAAGACTTCGACCGTAAAACATCGATGGTAACCATCAAAAACGTCTTCTAACGAAATTGATAGTGTAACGGTGGATTAGTAATGTAACTTTTGGATTTTATTATCTTTATTTTTATTTATTTATTTATTTATTTATTTTTTGCTGAAACATAAAACATTGCCATAAAAAATAAATTAAATTGCAAAAAAAAGTACTGGCGAAAGCAAATTAGAGATGGTTCAGAAACGTCTAAAGCAAAACATCAATAATAATCGAAGAAAATGTTTTCCAATAATATTAATACTGAAACTTCTGATTAAAGATGAAAATTTCTTAATACGTCTACATATCGCATATTTTTATCAAGCTTTCTTTGCTGGATTATAAAACATCGACATCGAATAAAAACATCGAACCCAAAACTTCGATGTTGGGAAAACATCGACCCACAAACATCGATCGTAAAAACATCGATGTTTTTGTGAAAACATCAGTGTTTCCAAAGCATCGACATGGATGTCGCAGCCCTAACAGTATGTGTGTGTGAATATGTGTGCCTCTATTGCTCTTCAAACGCCGAATTTTAAAATTTAGTGACGCAGATATTTTATTTACTGTTTTACCCTTTTAGTTATTTTCCTCGTCTGCTTTTTCTGATGAGAGTAAGAAAAAAGAGAGGGGAAAAAACAACTCTCACACACAACTCTTGAACGAGCAAACAATTATTATTGAAGTGATCTTTATTGTAGTTCACCGATTTTCAAGAAATGTTCAAAGTAAATACACATTTTACCAACTAGAACTTTGAATTTACGAACTAGACATTTAAAACTAAAAATTCATACATTCAAGATTAAAAATCTATTATGTTTTCTAAAATCATTGACACAAAAGCCTAAGACATCCGAGCACGTTCGGGGCAATCTTTTTTATTGTAATATAATGTTTTTTTTTTTTTCAGTTTTAAGCTTAATAAAGATGATCAATAGAGCTTTGTTTTGGCGAATGAATACTTTGATTTACAATTTTTCGTTTTTATTCTTGAAGGGCACAAATTGATTAGTGTTTCAACGGAGTTTCATGAAAAAAATGGGTTATAAAAATGGAAGGGGGGGGGGGAGCTCTTATAAACAGCTTAAAATTTGAAAAAAAAAAAAAAACTACTGAAGATAATGTTTTTTTTTTTAGTTATTGCAACTTTAAACATTTGTAAAAAATCCAAAATGGTCGAAATTTGATTATAATGATGGTTTTTCAAGTGTCCATATCTCTGCAAATAATGAATCGCAACAATGGATTTGCAAATTGATATCTTCGGAGTTCCAAAACCATAAGTTTTAGTGGTAATTTAAAAAAATTTAACCAAGGAGCAGCACTAATTGGTTGCCTGTCTGCATTTGAGTGACCCCGATATATCGAAGGGTTACTGCGCGAAGAAATTTCAATAAATGACTATCAGCTCATTTTAAAATGAAATAGGTACAAGTTTGTTTCAAACTATTGTTCTAAATATTTCTGTATCAGATCCACGTTAATTATACTCATTGTCTTAACTTGACATTAATTTTGATGTCCTGCACTTGTCTACATTGCAATATTTTACCATGCATCTCTAGAAATTTTTTTACAGTTTTACAGGTTTTCGGTAACATTTTTTTTTTTTTGCGAAGTAAACTAAAAGTTCTTAGAAAATATATTATTCCATTTGTTGATTTTTCTAACAGAATGAAAGTACAGAACATACACTCACTAGTTGACTTTGCTCTAATTTAGTTTCTAGATTTACTAATTTATGTATACTTGCTCTAATATAATACTTTACTCAATCAACTTTTTTTTAACTTGCTAAGTCTACTTACTACTAGAGCTACTAAGGTTTATTTAATCTACACTGCAAAAAATGAACTGTTGTTTTTACAGTGTAATACTGGCAGCCGAGGTTCCAATTAAAACTGTAAAATGCACAGTAATGAACTGTAAAACTAGCAATTTTACAGTTTCATACTGTAAATTTTTTAATTTTACAATTTATTGCCGTAAAATTTAGCTGTATTATACTCTAAAAACAGCAGTAGAATACTGGCAGCAGAGGTTCCAGTTGAAAACTGCAAAATGCACGGTAATAAACTGTAAAATTAGCAATTTTTTAGTTTATCACTGTAAAATTAGCAATTTTACAGTTAGTACTGTAAAAGTAGAAGTTTTACAGTTAATTACTGTAAAATTAGCAATTTTTACAGTTGGTTACCATAAAATTAGCTGCATTATACTGAAGAAACAACATTCATTTTTTACAGTGTACTATTTTTCTGATACAAACAAATTGATAAAAATAAACTGCTGAAATAGCTGTATTGCAAAAGATTCTTATCGGTTTTTTTATGTTAGACAAAGTTAATTAATTTTTGAAAATGATTATAGATATCTGCTTAGCTTCAAGTTTTTTTTAGAGAAAATGGGAAATGCGGAGAGTAATGTCAGCTCAGGTGTGAAGAAACAAGCTGATAGTGGCTCACTGAAAATATATACTCTTATTAATTTGAAGAAAGGAGGAACTCTGGTTGAACTGATGAGAGAAGCTGGAAAATCAAAGGATTACAGCGATGTAAGTGTAATGATGTTTGAAAAAGAGAAGCAATTCTCTTTTTTTTTAATTAAACTATATGAAAGGTCTACGTTATGGGTGGTAGATCTTTTTGGTAAGAGTGTCACTTTCTGGAGGAAAAAAGAGCTGCGTGACAGTTTCAATTTTTTTCTCCAGACAAAGAAATAGTATTGACTAGTTGAAAAAATATTATTTATGGCTAAATATGTGATTTTTTTACTCAAATAGCATATTTTTTCCATGCAAGTCTAAAACCTGGGAAGGCTCAGTATGTGAAAAGTTCGTCGATTCAGAGCTCTAACAAAATACGAGCTAAAGATAGAATTTTGTTTATTCAATTCACTACAGGATCAGCAAGGATAATATATTTAAAGAGCTTCTTTGTGAATAACACAATGTTTTACTTAAAATTGTTACTTCCCAAAGAATTTCCAAAGATTTTTTTTTTCAAAAGTCATCAGCTTCAACATACATGAGGACTGCGTACTATGCGCTTTGCCTCCTGACAAACACAGTACAGATTTAAGGCACATAGAAGACAAAATAACATCCATGGGCAAGGCCAGACTCGAACCTGCTACCAGTTGCTTACAATGAGAATACTCTACCTCTAGGCCCACATGGCCCTCAAAGAATTTCAAAACATTTTCTTCTGTCACAAATGCAAGGAGCTCCCATCTGTGCAAACAATATCCAAATTAATCCGCTCAACTTTTCTAACTTCAGTTACATTTTTAAGCTGTTTTAAAATGTCCACTTTTGCGGTTGAAACTAGTTGGAGCAAATCAAGAAATTCTTCGGCAATTAACGAAATTAATATTATTCGTGTAAAACACAAATATGCTTAATTGAAAATTCTCGATCATGTCAGTTTTCATTCGAAGCTATAGTGATAAGAACTTGCAATAATATAATTCAAACAATTTGTGTAAATATCAATTATGCAACGACGCATGACATTAACCGCTTGACTGATTATCTCGAGTTATCTCAGGCTCGTATGAGTTGCAGGTAATTATTATCCCGAGAAAACTCGGGTGAAACTAATTGATTTTACGCCTATAAATAATTAAAAATTCAACTTGAAACCTACATATTTTATTCATTTTCTTGTATTTCAAAATTAAATTTTAAAAAGAAATATGTTTTTTTTTTTTTTGCAATTTTTTCCAAAAAAAAAAAAAATTCGTAAGGGAAGTGGTTAAGCTATAAAACGCATTTACATATTTTGACGCCATTATATGTATCTCGCATTTATAATTAGATATTTATTTACCGACGATTTCACAGATTTTGCAGATTTTAATACGATTTTACAGATTTTCTTCGAAAATGGAAAGGTTTTTCTGAGTTAGACGATAGACGATATTATAATTAAAAAAAAATTCAATACGTCTTCGCTTGCCACTACTCCTAAAACTGTACTACACTGTAGAATGCGTGCCGTGGGCTGACTATCCCTGGTCTACGCTCTAGACATTTGTTTTTTTTTTTTTCATTTCATAGGCTTGTATTTTTAAGATACATTAATCGGCAAAAGAGAAAATTTTGGCTCTTATGTCTTGCAATATACGACCTTTCGTACGTAGACTCCCCCATTGGAAGGTTCATTTATCTAGAGATGACTCCTCTCCACTCCCCAAGCAGAATTTTCCGTTTTCAGCAAACTTCACCAATTTTCGTTACTGATTGATTCAACTGTCACGTGTGTGATAATTTAGACTAAAATTTTCTTATAATCTCATTTTTATATACATACCAATGGGGTCTGAAAGTTGAAAAATTTGTTGAGCTAGTATAAGTACTCGTGTGATTTGATAGAAATTTTTTCCCACATTCCTTTTTTTAATAAAGTTAACAATTTACCTGTGGGACAGGTTCTTCAACTTTCAATTCTTAATTACAGCAACATACTCTCCAATTCGGTTGTTGCAAATTTATTAATTTATACTTTACTTTCGTACGAGTTATTTTTAGTATTAGATTGAAAAAGAAACAAATTGAGGACCACTCCGCAGTTAATTAAATATTTTTCCCCGCACGGTGACAATTCATGGCTCTATAATTCACGTCAAATATAATATTTAAGAAAAGTGGTAAAGAAATATTATTTGTCTCAGAAAACTGCAAGTGTAGTTTCTTATACAAAATTATTTTGCTTAGTCTTTGTGTGTACGTCTTTATATATATATATATATATATATGGGCGATTCACTTGCAAAATGTTGTTTTGCACTCCATATTTTTACATTTTCAACTTTTCACAATGACTTCATTTAAGCATTTTTTTTTAGAAAGAAAGTATATGTAGTTTCGTTAAACTGAAAAATAGCACAAAATATCTTTTAAAAATAAATTGCGTCGCGAAAGAAAGACTGAACTTAGAACAAACTAAAATTTAGAAGAAAAGATTACTTTGGGATTATAAAATAATCAAACAAAAATGATCAAAAGTAATTCTCCTCTGCTAGTAAAATGCACATATATATTTTTTTCTTTTTTGTTAATGCTTTTATTATCTTTCTTCTATTTAAAATGCAGCTCCATGTCATCGGAAATATTTATAAAACATAAAACGAGTCTTTGATTTTGTTGATTTTCTCTTTCAAGGCTTTACTTTTTAGAAAACCTTAAATTCAATTTAATTTCGTATTGTTTCAGCAAAGGAGAAATAGATGGCGCCTAACTGAGGAGCTGATCTTATTAGAGATTTCATCTTGATTTTGTTATTTTTGTAAAAATATACTGTTCTCTCAAGTGCGAAGACTAACATGCACTCTCTTACTAGAAAATGTATGCATTATCCCAATATTAATTTTAAACTATTGCCATATACCATCGACAGCTAAACCTGATTGTTTTTTTGCAACATTTTATTATTTTTTATTGAATTTTAAAAATAAATATCAAATTTGATCAGCATTTTGGGAGATTTTTTTTTTGGAAAAATTGAATTTAATGTCAAGTAAAATTGAAGTACAGGTTATAAAAATAGGCCAAACGAAAAAAAAAAAAAGTTGCATGATAATACACTGAAGTGACAAAAGTCATGGGATAGCAATATGCAAATTTTCAGATGGCAGTAGCATCGCATAGAACAGGTATAAATGCGCAGTGCTTTTACAGAGCTTTCATTTCTGTTCAAGTTATTCATGTGAAGAGGTTTTAACGTGATGATGACCGCACGACGTGAATTAACAGACTTTGAACGCGGAATGTTAGTTGGAGCTAGACGCATGGGTCATGCCATTTCGGAAATCGTTAGAGAATTCAACATTCCCAGATCCACTGTGTCAAGAGTGTGCCGAGAGTATGAAATTTCAGGCATAACATCCCACCATGGACAGCGCAGTGGTCGACCGCCTGCACTTAAAGATCGAGACCGGCGACGTCTGCAAAGAGTCGTAAATTCTAACAGACAAGCAACACTGCGTCAAATCACCGTAGAAATCAATGTGGGACGTACAATGGACGTGTCTGCTAGAACTGTGCGGAGAAATTTGGATTTCTTGGGCTATTCCAGCAGAAGACCGACTCGAGTGCCTTTACTGACAGAACGACATCGCTTGCAGCGACTCTCGTGGGCACGTGAGCATATCGGTTGGTCCCTAGATGAATGGAAAACCGTGGCCTGGTCCGATGAGTCACGATTTCAGCTGGTAAGAGCCGATGGTAGGGTTCGAGTGTGGCGCAGACCCCACGAAGCCATGGACCCAAACTGTCAGCAAGGCACTGTTCAAGCTGGTGGTGGCTCCGTAATGGTGTGGGCTGTTTTTTCATGGCATGGACTTGGTCCTCTAGTGCGACTGGACCGAACATTGACTGGAAATGCTTATGTGCAGCTACTTGGAGATCACTTGCAGCCATTCATGGACTTCATGTACCCAAACAACGATGGGATTTTTATGGATGACAATGCGCCATGTCACCGGGCCACAACTGTTCGCAATTGGTTTGAAGAAAATTCTGGACAATTCCAACGAATGATTTGGCCACCTAGATCGCCCGACATGAATCCCATTGAGCATTTATGGGACACCATCGAGAGGTCTGTTCGTGCCCAAAATCCTGCCCCATCAACGCTTTCACAATTATGGACGTCTATCGAGACAGCATGGCTCAATATTCCTGCAGAAGACTTCCAACGACTTGTTGAGTCCATGCCACGTCTAGTTGTTGCACTTCGCCGGGCAAAAGGAGGGCCGACACGATATTAAGAGGTATCCCATGACTTTTGTCACTTCAGTGTATATGAAAACGTTTTTTAACTATCATGAACACAAAACGAAAAACAGACTTCCGAGAAGAAGAGGTTTAAGCAGCTACTGCTAACATTAATCACCATTCAGGATAGTTTGCATATTTTTACGATAACTCAAAAAGTTTTTTGCGAATGATAATAAATAAGGTATCAAATTGTTCATAACAAATTTTGCATAACATATATTTTTTCTAGAAAATCGAAAATTTTGAAGGTGAAAGGTCCTTAGACGCCTTAAATTATAACACTAATAGAGTAAAACTGAACTCTTCTCAGTACTTATTTTTTTACCCATGATGCAGTTAGTTAAAAATGCCAAAAACTTTGTTACATGGACTCTACTTCCAAAAATGGAACTAAATTTTAAAAATTTCTAGAAATAACATTCAAATAATATTTTTTCCTCAGAACAAAAAATCGAGACCGAATTTAGACAAGAGGGGGGGGGGCAAACACAAATAGCAACTGAATTCCCCTTTCGAAGAAAAGATGGATGACAGTTTCAATTGAAAGTAATGCTCCTGTTAGCCATTTATTTTTCAAAGGGTGCCAAGTCATATCTTCTCATTTTTTCAAGTGGCGGAGTACCTTACTAATCTTTGAAATTAGGATTTACTGTTTAAAACTAAATGCAAAATGTATAGTATGCGCTGACAGAGTCTAGTTAAAAGCGGTAATGCAATCAACAAATATTGTTTTTTGAAAACCTTATTGTTCTTTTGGATTTTTTCCCTCTTTTTTGATTTGATCTACTCTTGCTCGGCAAGTCCATTATTCTGATGGTCAGAAGGGGCAACTGACCCCCTTTCCCGGATTTATGAAATTAATGTTACTTACGTACATGAAAATCAGTGTGTTTATTAATACATTTCCATTAAATGTGTGTGTACACACACACACACACACACACACACATATATATATATATATATATATATATATATATATATATATATATATATATTATATATATATATATATATATATATATATATATATATATTTCCCTCCTTCCCTCGAAAAATTCAAAATGACGCGCCTGGTCCCGGTAGTGAGGTTTACTAAGTTAGCGATCACGTTTTTGTTATACAATTGTGTATACACAG
This sequence comes from Uloborus plumipes, assembly GCA_038373865.1. Lineage (NCBI taxonomy): Eukaryota > Metazoa > Arthropoda > Arachnida > Araneae > Uloboridae > Uloborus > Uloborus plumipes. The sequence goes on along the minus strand of JAXGGA010001353.1, from coordinate 1,257 downwards.
CATTGATCATATTTGGCGAAGTAACATAAGCAAAATTCTTTATGGTATTACGAAGAAAAGCATGTGTTTTAAAGTAATAAACGTGATTTGTCTGTCTCTGTAGTCAATTACCCTAATAACTCCTTACGTCCGTTTAGTAAATATATGCTGTAGCCATAAATATTTTGCCGATTTTTATTGCAAGCTGAAATAGGTCCTCCAGTGCTTGCCTGATATAAAATAAAAAATTTGAAAGTAGTTCATCCGTGAAAACACTCAGTGTTATTTCCAGAATGCATCAGACTGTAAAATCATTGAATAAATTTTTGTCTAGAGTGCATTGTTGTATTAAACTGTGAGTACTAACGAAGCATAAATTAAAAAAAAAAAAATCCGCCATCTGAAAAAATTTAAAGATTTTTTTAATGCTCGAGTGCACATCAGTACTTGAAAAGCATGCTTTGAAATATTCAATAATATCGATGACCGGAGATTGATAAAAACTGTGAAATCTTACACTGCAAAAAATGAACTGTTGTTTTTGCAGTAAAATACTGGCAGCTGAGGTTAAAATTTAAAACTGTAAAATACACAGTAATAAACAGTAAAACAATACACAGTAATAAACAGTAAAACAATACACAGTAATAAGCAATTTTACAGTTTATTGTCGTGAAATTTAGCTGTACTATACTGTAAAAACAGCAGTATAATGCTGGCAGCAGAGGTTCCAGTTTAAAACTAAAATACACGGTAATAAACTGTTAAATTAGCAATTTTAGTTTATTACTGTCAAAGTGGCAATTTTAAAGTTTATTACTGTCAAAGTGGCAATTTTACAGTTCATTACTACAAAATTAGCTGCATTATACTGTAAAAACAACATTCATTTTTTACAGTGTAGAATCCAAGAAGAAATTTTAGGGGCCTAACAAATTGCTTCGATGATTAGTTGCTAAGGTATTTTTTAGTCGCTCGAGTGACCATGAGTCCGGGATTTGACGGTTCTTATTGGGGGGGGGGGTGACGACGGATCATTTCAAATTACTGTTATCTTGAGAGTTAACTTGTTTTTTCATTTCAGTTAGATGAAAAAATCCGAGAGCTTGTACTGCCCTTCTTGTACAATAAAGGGGAGGGGAGAATGGTGCCTATTCAAGAGCTTGTTCTTACCAGGAATAAAGATAGACCCAAACATAAACAACTCCCCAGAATAGAGAAGGGGACTCAAGACTTCGCCTAAATCTTCGGACTATCTCGATATATTCTGATGCAGCA